>JAMRYI010000788.1:0-72652 GCA_029231635.1 Ditylenchus weischeri | reverse complement strand
CCAGTGATGCGAAGCGGCCAGGTATAGTGTACCAGAGTGAAGGTACCAGGTACCCGGTGATGCAGAAGCGGCCAGGTATAGTGTACCGAAGTGAAGTTACCAGGGTACCGAGGACCGCGAAGCGGCCAGGTATAGTGTACCAGAGTGAAGGTACCAGGGTAACGAGGACGCGAAGCGGCCAGGTATAGTGTACCAGAGTGAAGGTACCAGGGTAACGAGGGACGCGAAGCGGCCGGGCATAGTGTACCATACGATTGAAATCAAAGGAAGAGAGCTAAAAAAGCTATTTACCGGATTTTTTATTGCACTATTTCTATTTGAAATAGAGTGATCAAAAAGGGCCTAACGACCTTTGGTACACCATTTACTGAGTTAAAATGATCATTTGAATTCCTCCATTTTTTAATTTTTTTTACATTCATAGGATAGTATCAAAAGGTATTGAAAGCTAAATTTCTGCCATAGGTGTATAAGACTTTTTGTATGTATCACACAAAAACGCGAACTAAAAAAGTCATTTCAGCACAGTAAAAGTCAATGTCAAAAAGTTAAAACTTGTTCAGTGTTCGGCATAGCCGATTTACTCAAAAAACTGCTCTTTGAATTGAAAAAAAAAAACAAACTTCGAATTCCGTTCAATACAAAGAATATTTAAACTTGAAAAAAATTCAAAATATTCTTTATTTGAATCTTATTTTGACAGTAACTTTTTAATCCGATTGTGATTCAAAGCTGATTCTTAATCTATTTTTGAGGAAGGGAAAGTTCGGAAAAAAATTACTATTGTTTTACAAATGAAAAATAAAATAAGGAGATTTTAAAGCATCATTCACAGTTAATAGAAAAGTGGGCCCCCAGGTGCACAAGTTCCCCGTAACTTTCGTAAACCACCCTACCTTTAATCTTAAAACTTATTGTCAAATTTAAAATTCCACGCAAGCCAACAAACATTCAAACTTCGAAAGATTCAATATTTGAATAATTTTTGCCTTGAGCGGAATTTGAAATATGACATTGAGTCTTGAGGTTATAGGACAGTTTTATAAGCAAATCGACCATGCTGAACACGAATTCAGTGTCAAATTTTCTGTTTTTTTAGTAAGGAAAAATTTTTTAAGTCAAAATGATTTTCAAACTTTTTTTGAGAGTCTTGCAAAACTCCCCAAAAGCCTATTTGTAATTTACTTTAAAGTACTTTTCGGTGCAGTTTTTCATGCTCTGTCAAATGATATACACTCTTGACTGAACTGCAAATCTTGGGCAGCTAAAGAAACTACAATTAAAAGGCATGATACTATTGACTGATTCAATTCTGAAAGCGATTGCTGAAGGCAACCCTGGACTCAAGGTATTATTTGCTAATTTTTCATGAAATTTTAACTGTATATTATTTTCAGAAACTGAGTATGGCATCGTGCTCTTTGGTTAATGACGATTCCATTCTGAATATTCTGGACACTTGCAATCAATTGAACAAGCTAAATGCCGGAGACTGTATGGGCGTGACAAACAAGACACTGGAAAAATTGATTCAGAAATTAAAAAGAAAACACGGAAACAGTCTACCTGCCGAGAATGAGCCAGAAGAAAACGTTTTTTAATTACGCTACTCAGAAATTAATGAAGAACAGAATGATTTGCTTCCTAAAAATATATGGCTTAAGTATTACTAACATTCCTTACATTTTAGGTTTTGACAATGTATACACAGAAGTTAATGCATACATAGAAATCTGTATATATTTTCTAACCGAATAAAAAAATCAATGTAGGTATAGGCTGATTAATTAGTTGTGTAGACTTGACGTTTGATCCTAGGGACAAATTCGGATCTCGAAATATGGCCAATTCGAAGTTCGACCCGTGTCGAAAATGTCTGAAAATAAGAAAGTAATTGATTTGTTTCTAAAATTTTTCCTAAAATGATTGAAATTATTTTTAGACATCTTCACCATATAGCAAATATGATAATTGGGCCCTTCCTTATGATGAATTTGATGTTTGGATAAGTGATATCGACGAGGATGTGCTAGAGAATGTAGGTTGAATTTTTTTGAAAAAAGTCGAACCTCTTAGTTGTAGAATGACCGCTACAGCTCCCAAAATTATAATTATAAAATTATAATTATTATTTTCAACCAATTACCGTGAATACTCTAATAACCCCCCCCTACAGTTAACTATTTTCAAATTTGTTTTGCTTTTTTAACCCCAACATTTTTCATTTTTTAAATGAAAATTTTTTTCTGCGCAAATACTCACCTCTAACACCAAAATACCGTATTTCTTCTAATTGCCGCACATGTGCGCTTATTTTTCAATCACCTGAAAATCGGAAATTTTCAAATTCGATCTAGAGACTTTCGGGTGCTTAACCAAGATCTGAAAAGTGGAATCGGTAGAGCTCGTGGGAGTTAAGAAAATGCATCAAACAGCTTAGCAAAATATTCACTCTGCTCCGAGATATAAGTCTTTAAAGTTAGGGGTGTGCAGTGATTAGAGACTGTGCGGCAATTAGAAGAAATACGGTAGTCTATTTGCTTAATGTATTCTACCACCAGGATTTTAACATGTGACTGCCAAAAACATGCCTTGGTCCCCCTGTGGTTTTTTTGGAAAAGCCACTTTTGGACCAAATTTTAACCAAATTTTTATTTGTGAACAAAGCACAAATTTTAACACCGGATTCGTGCTTAGCGTAGTCGATTTACTTGAGAAACCACTCTTAAAACTAAAACCACATGTGAAATTTTGAATTCCTCGCGAGACCAACAACATTTTAATTCAAATTTATTTTAAATTGTTGGATTTTCCGAATTTGAGTACCCAACTCCGCATAGACACATCCCCATGTTCCGGTCCTCGGATCCACCGGATCTTTTTTTATTCGACGCGGAAGGAAATTTCGCATCGATTAAAACTGGTGACACGAATGCGTTTATAGTCAAAAAAATTTTTCCCAGTCAAAAACTTCCTTCAAAAAAAATTCAAATAATTTTTTGACCAGAAAATTTTTTTTCGCCGCACCAACCCCGAAACAACCCCATACGAACCCTATTTCTAGATGGTACTTGGATGATAAAAAATGTATCCTTACCGGAGTTTTTTATGCGGTAGGTCGCAGTTAGCAAAACTATGTTCAAAATCTATTTTTTCTCTTTTCGGAAAATTTTTGATGGCCCAGGAACCCTCTCGAACTGCTATACCTTGGTCCTCCAAAGAAAAATACGCAAAAAATTCTGAAAGTGCTAAAAAGCCAAAACTACTTTAGGTAGGTTTTTAAGCCAGGGGGGGTTTCTGTACTTCAGCCGAATCTAAGTACTTCAAAACCAACCAAATCATGCTCAAAGTGTCGGTCTAAAGTCGATTTAAAATAGGTTCTGACTGTAACTTAATGTTTTCAGATCGGTGAAGGTTATGACATCAAGAATCTCAGCGCAGGCACCTTTTCTCCGTCATCATTTTCTGCGAGTGGTATCATTTTTGGATTGAACACGCGCTACATGATCCCGTTAGCCGTGCAGCGTTTCGGGAAGCCAAACTCAGAAATCTTTAACATCTGGTTCCTTGTGCAAATTGGATCCCCATTTACCTGTCTTACTATAAAATCGTTGGAAGCTTTTTTCGGCGCCGGAAATGTTGTTGCAAATGGTCATCACAATTATTACCCATTTGCAATTCAGGTTTGTTGACTTTTTTTAGTACGTGAAAGGCCATGATCCGGCTTGATCTTGCATGATCTTTCCTAATCCACCACAAATCCGGCCTGATCCGCTCCTGATTTGGCCTGATCCAGAATGACATATACGCAAACTTTTTGCGAAACATCGACTGAGCGGATCGGAATTCCAGTCAGATGGGCTAAATCCCTCATAATTCCACCCTGAACCATTTTCAACCATCCTGAACTGTTCTAAAGCAGTGTCTAACTACCCTAAATCAGTGCTTAGGTGGTTAAAGATGGTTGAATATGGTTCAGGATGGAATTATGAGGGATTTAGCCCATCTGACTGGAATTTCGATCCGCTCAGTCGAATTTTTGCAAAAATTAGTAGTACCCAGGTAGTGGTGTCCAGATATATAAAAAAATATCTGGGTACCACCACCTGAGTACCACCATCTGGGTATCACCATCTGGGCACCACCATCTGGGTACCACCACCTGAGTACCACCATCTGGGTATCACCATCTGGGCACCACCTCTGGGTACCACCTGAGTACCACCATCTGGTACCACCATCTGGTATCACCATCTGGGCACCACCATCTGGGTACCACCATCTGGGCACCCCATCTGGGTACCACCATCTGGGCACCACCATCTGGGTATCACCATCTGGGCACCATCTGGGTATCACCATCTGGGCACCACCATCTGGGTACCACCACCTGAGTACCACCATCTGGGCACCACCATCTGGGTATCACCATCTGGGCACCATCTGGGTACCACCACCTGAGTACCACCATCTGGGTACCACCATCTGGGTATCACCATCTGGGCACCACCATCTGGGTACCACCATCTGGGCACCACCATCTGGGTACCACCATCTGGGCACCACCATCTGGGTACCACCACTGAGTACCACCATCTGGGTACCACCATCTGGGCACCACCATCTGGGTACCACCACCTGAGTACCACCATCTGGGTACCACCATCTGGGTATCACCATCTGGGCACCACCATCTGGGTACCACCACCTGAGTACCACCATCTGGGTACCACCATCTGGGCACCACCATCTGGGTACCACCACCTGAGTACCACCATCTGGGTACCACCATCTGGGCACCACCATCTGGGTACCACCACCTGAGTACCACCATCTGGGTATCACCATCTGGGTATCACCATCTGGGCACCACCATCTGGGTACCACCACCTGAGTACCACCATCTGGGTACCACCATCTGGGCACCACCATCTGGGTACCACCACCTGAGTACCACCATCTGGGTACCACCATCTGGGCACCACCATCTGGGTACCACCACCTGAGTACCTGTCTGGGTACCTATCTGGGTATCACCATCTGGGCACACCATCTGGGTACCACCACCTGAGTACCACCATCTGGGTACCACCATCTGGGCACCACCATCTGGGTGCCACCACCTGAGTACCACCATCTGGGTACCACCATCTGGGCACCACCATCTGGGTACCACCACCTGAGTACCACCATCTGGGTATCACCATCTGGGTATCACCATCTGGGCACCACCATCTGGGTACCACCACCTGAGTACCATCTGGGTACCACCATCTGGGCACCACCATCTGGGTACCACCACCTGAGTACCACCATCTGGGTACCACCATCTGGGCACCACCATCTGGGTACCACCACCTGAGTACCACCATCTGGGTATCACCATCTGGGCACCACCATCTGGGTACCACCACCTGAGTACCACCATCTGGGTATCACCATCTGGGCCACCATCTGGGTACCACCACCTGAGTACCACCATCTGGGTATCACCATCTGGGCACCATCTGGGTACCACCACCTGAGTACCACCATCTGGGTACCACCCTCTGGGCACCAGCATCTACGTACCTTGTGATTTTCCTAGCCATTCTAAGTGGCACTAAAGAAAATAAGTGGTGCATGAAAAATTTTGATTTTTTGAAAAATTTCTCAGGGTATTAGAGAGAGGGGGTAGGTGATAAATAGAGTATTCGTATTTAACTACGTTACTCGATACGTTAAGCCCGTCAAGGACTTATTAGTCTCAAAATGAAGCACAGAGACAGAAGAATCCAAATAATACTCGAGTTTTGTATTGTGATCGAAAAATGTTTGAGATTTGTTCTGCTTTTTGCGTGTGTTAAAACTCAATAAAAAAAAGTTGTTAATATTCAGGACCAGGCCCGTAGGATCGAATGCAAAGCCTCCAAGGGCCATTTCAAATATGTCAATATTTTGGGAGCTGATGCCATGCGCAAGTTAAACTTGTCTATTGTTGTAGACTGGAATAAGAGTGAATTCAAATTGGTCAAGCAATGAATTAATGAGCAATAAATCAAACTTCTTTATCAAGCAATGAATTTTCGGCACTATACGACAATAGGTCCCATTTTTTGCCTTGGTCCCCCTGTTGATTTTTTCGCTGATTTTATTTTCGAATCTATTTTGCTTATTTTTATTTCTTATGAATTTTTTTATTTCTATTTTTATTTCTTTTTATTTCTTATTTTTATTTCTTTTGATCATATGAAACGTAAGATTAAGCGCCTCTATGGAACCAGTGATCATTTGCTCGCCTCGTACATTGCTGAAGCCGTTTTTCGTCAGAACTGTCGTGCAAGAAATCAGAATTATTTCAGAAAATTTGTTGAACAACTATGAATGTTAATGTGTCGCCGAAAGAAGAAAATGAAATTGGTTAAAATAGAAGCAAAAAATATAAAAAAAATCAACAGGGGGGACCAAGGCAAAAAATGGGACCTATTGTCGTATAGGGCCGAATTTTTCTTATCAAGCTATATATTAATCTTTATTTGTTCAATAAAATTATGTTACTTTTCGGCTATTATATTTCATCTTAGGCAGCTTTATATGTTTTTTATAAAATCATGTAAAGGGTAGTATAGGGTTGGCTATTGGAGATATCTCCGGAGATATGCCGACCCTACGGCAGTATATACTGTCATCCTACCTCAGACTTTGACAAAACTTATGCACTTGTGGGATTAATTTTTTTTTTAACTGTAACTAATGTTATAACGTCTCCTACGCAACTTTTATGGGTCAGAAATGATATAACACAAGAGCGACCGCGTTAAAATTGTTGCCATTGACCACCTTGACAAACTTGTAGTCATTATAAAAAAATTCGAATTTTTAGAGTGATATTCTGTAAAAGTGAACCTATGCATGCCTAGGAATAGGGTTGTCGAGTCGAGTACTCGAAATCAAGTAATTTCGAGTGTTATTCGAAAAATTTTGAGTTTCGAGTATCGAGTCAAGTACTCGAAAATTTCGAGTACTCGACAATCCTACCTAGAAACTCTTGCACTTGGTAACCCCCAAAAGGCAAAAAATTTAAAAAACTGATAAATTGGTGGTTGGAGGGACAAATGTTTTTTCCAGCAGAAGTGTTTGCAGTACACTTCAATACCTCCTAACCACTCTGAAGTATAAAAATATTTCCAAAGTAAAAAGCACGCTAAACTTTATTTAACTTCAAACAGATGACAATTCTCAACATTGGTTTAAAGTTCTGTTGGTTCAGTTGGTTCTTCTTGTTCCAAGAAATTAGCTTCGGATAAAGGCGCTGAAACTTGATCGTGTGCCACTGTTCTTGAGTCTTCCTTTATTGATATCCATGACCTTGAGCATCGCCTTGGCCCTCTTCTTCGTCACTTTACGCTGCTCTTTTTTCTCAACCCCAGCAAATGACTGGCAGCGGCAAAGAAATTCAGCGTGTCTGGGAGAATAACGTGATCGTCCATAGCATAAGCAATGCTCTCCCAAAGCAAGTCTTCAAAAAAAAGGCTCAAAAGTAATAAAATTCCAACCTCAAATTCAGCCCACAGCTCTTCAAGTTTCTCATTCATAACGGCATAAAGCTTGTTTGATGGCATCGGCTTTTCCCCATTCTCCAGCTGGATAATTTGCATCAATTGCTGATACTGTATCTTTAATTAGTTAGCTTAGTAGAGCTGTTGAATTAGTAGAGCTGAAGAGTTGTACGACTCGCAGTTATTGTAAGTTCGATGGCGAAGACGATAGAAGTTTCACAGATTTGCTTTTTTCATGAGGACGTAGATCATAAAGATAAAAATTGAACATTCTTTAATCCCAAATGCTTCTATTGCTGTTCCCAAATAAGGTTGAGGTACAGATCAAAAGTGGTTTTCTTCGGAATGTGGCGGTAGATCGTCTTCAGCACGCACGTTGTAATTTTATCACGTCACGTCACACAGTAATCACGCCGTAATTTTATCAATGATACTAAAATATAAGCTTTTGGACTGTCTAGCGAAAGTAAAACAGAGCCCAGAAAAGTATTTTAAAATAAATGATTGCAAATCCGAAAAATCTGACACCGGATTCGTACTTAGCATGGTCGATTTACTTATCACGAGAAAGGCACGGCCGCACCGTAGCTATCAAACTTTATATGTCAAAAAATGGCCCCAACCGAGCGCGTAACTGATCTGAAAGTGGAATTTCCTATCGAGCCTTCTAGAGCAAGATATTCCACGTGAAAAAATGCAAAAATTGATCTGAAAAAAAGTGAAGTGAATATTAAAGTAAACACCTCTAGCTAGGCAACCTCTTCTATCAAGTTAACATGCTCCGACAGTTATGTGACAACAACCTAGATACTGTCATAGGTATGAACACGAACTGCATAGAGAGTCATACCTCAATCATACGAACGGACAAGAATTCTGGTTGCCAATATGCAAAGTTCGACTTGACGTTGCATTTGTTCATTAACTTGTCCAGCTGTATGCAGTTGCGATGCCAATTGAGTGGAAAAGTAAATTTCACCTCATCAGCGAACCACAAAATCTCATAGAATTTTGAAAAAGAAGACTCTGAACTATAAAAGAAGGCGACTATAGATTCCCCCTCGCAGGGGAGTGATCAGGAGATAACACATTATTCGTGTTTCTCGACCACAATTTCATAAGCCGCGTGTTTAGTTCTGAGAAAAAATTCGATCAACAGTGGTATCATGGTTTTTAGTCGAAATTTGAAAATTTACGATTCTTTTGAATTTTAAAGGGTTTGAAATGTTTGGGACAAGGGAATAAAAGGGGCCACTAATCATGGGCCACTAACAAAATATGTTGAACATAGTTTTTGAACACTGGGAGCTTCGCATAAATATCTCTGGTATGCATGCTTTCATGATCCAGAGTCACTCAGTGATTTGTGTCAGTATGTGCATCTCAACCCCAAGCCCTTCATGCATCCAGAGTCACTTTCAGTGATTTGTGTCTAAGGTATGTGGGTGTGCGCATCTCAATAAGCCCTTCATGCATCAGCACTCAGGTGATTGTGTCAGTATGTGGTGTGCATCTCAGCCCCAAGCCCTTCATGCATCAGAGTACTTTCGAGTGATTTGTGTCTAGGTATGTGGGTGTACGCATCTCTAAGCCCCTTCATGCATCCAGAGTCTTTCAGTGATTTGTCAGGTATGTGGGTGTGCGCATCTCAGCCCAAGCCCCTTCATGCATCCGGTCACTTTCAGTGATTTGTGTCTAAGGTATGTGGGTGTGCGCATCTCAACTGGCCCTTCATGCACATCGAGTCACTTTCATGATTTGTGTCTAGGTATGTGGGCGCATCTCAACCCCAAGCCCCTTCATGCATCCAGAGTCACTTTCATGATTTGTGTCTAAGGTATGTGGGTGTGCGCATCTCAACCCCAAGCCCCCTTCATGCATCCAGAGTCACTTTCAGTGATTTGTGTCTAAGGTATGTGGGTGTGCATCTCACCCCAAGCCCCTTCATGCATCAGAGTCACTTTCAGTGATTTGTGTCTAAGGTAGGTGGTGTGCACCTCAAGCCCCCTTCATACATCAGAGTCACTTTCGAGTGATTTGTGTCTAAGGTATGTGGGTGTGCATCTCAACCCCAAGCCCCCTTCATGCATCCAGAGTCACTTTCGAGTGATTTGTGTCTAAGGTATGTGGGTGTGCATCTCAACCCCAAGCCTTCATGCATCCAGAGTCACTTTCGAGTGATTGGTGTCTAAGGTATGTGGGTGTGCGCACCTCAACCCCTTCATACATCCAGAGTCACTTTCGAGTGATTGGTGTCTAAGGTATGTGGGTGTGCGCATCTCAACCCCAAGCCCCCTTCATGCATCAGAGTCACTTTCGAGTGATTTGTGTCTAAGGTAGGTGGGTGTGCGCACCTCAACCCCTTCATACATCCAGAGTCACTTTCGAGTGATTGGTGTCTAAGGTGTGGGTGTGCGCATCTCACTCAGCCCCTGCCCCTGCAGGCGAGAAGCTAGAGATGCGCGCACTCACTTAACTCAGACATGATTCCGAGAAGTACTCTTGATCAAAAATGCATATAGAGGTTCTTTTTGCCACGGCCCAGTTGAAAAACATGGTAAGACAGTCTAGTGATACACATATTTAGTTTTTTAATGTTTTGCCATAAAAGTGGCCCTCTTTTTATTCCCTTCCCCTCTCAATACGGCTCTACCTTGTTTCCGCCCAAATTGTTTCCGCCAAATATCGTTATAGCCAACACGGTTACATCTTTAATTTTTTTTTGTGGTAGTAACAGATAAAATTTATAGATTTAATTGATTAGCTAAGTTACAGTGAAAGTCAGAACAATTTTGGGTGAACAAGTCAACATGTAGGTATCACAAAAAATTTAAAAATGTAACTGTGTTGGCTATAATGATTTTTGGCGGAAACAATTTGAGCGGAAACAGGGTAGAGCCCTCAATACAGCCCTAAATCCCTTGAAAATTCAAAAGGCGCGAATTCAAAATTTTTCAAATTTCGACTAAAAAACCATGATACCCCCCTTTTTTTCTCAGAACTAAAAAAACACGCGGCTTTCTAATGAAATCGGGGTCGAGAAACACGAATATGATGTTATCTCCTCCACCTGATCACTCCCTGTGGATTCTATAGTGCAACCAAAAAGAAAACTTAAGCCAACTAATGCACGCATCCCACTATTGTTGGAAATCAAAATCAATTTTTTCAGGCTCAGATCAAGAATATTAGTTCTGAGTTGTTAAATCGGGTATCTTTGCCCTAGTAAGACTGTAAAAATGTGTCGTCAAATCGAGGTTTGACTGTAAAAGAAATGTGTTAAGCAATAAATATAGATTCAGCAGTGCACAACAATCAGAATTTTATTTTAAAAATGAATTAAAATTCAAGGTAGAGACAAAGATCTTGATAGAATTTTTTTCTTTTCACCAGTTGCCTCAGTAGTTTTTTTTTTCAATTGGTAAAAAATCGATGAACTTAAATCTAAATCATCGTCGTCTTTAGTAGTAGCAACTAAAACAGTTGAAATTACTTAACAAATAACTTGAAAAACTATAAAACTTGATAGGTACAGAAATGTGCGAAATTTCAATTCGCGCAAAACCATCCTAATTTTTTAATACTTTTCGAATTATTTTTTGTGTGTGCATTTAAAAAGTTAAATTTTGTTTATCACTTAATATCTTATACAAGGGACCACAGGCGCCTATCGGCGCCTCTATAGTATTTCGAAATTTCAATGAGGGGCTATGACTTCATTCATAAAATAGGTATATCCCTATTAGAACTTATTTTTTTCGCCTGTTCTTTTTTTAAAACGAAAGCTGACATTCTGGAGAACACGATGGTATTAGCGACAAAAGTTATTTCGCTATCTACGACCCGTTTTGGCCTTCGAAGTAAAAAGGCGTTAGCCACCCGCCCACATATGCCAAATACTATATAAGATTTAAATGTTTTCTACAAACAAACTGCTGTTTTGTTGGATTTTGTCTATGTAACAAAAAAATCGGTCGGGACCGGTCATAAAACACTTTTTAAAATAAACCAAACACATGTAATAGATTCCGGAAAAAAGTGCTTAAGACATTTTTCACGGCTGTAAATGAACTCGTGAAATTTGTACTGGTGAAACATGAGACTCATAAATCATGGAACTGGTAAACAAATTTAAAAAACATCAATCTCGATATTCAATGAACTGGGAAACGAGTTTCGAAAATTATGGAACCTGCAAAATGAGTTTTGAACTGTATTGAGATAGTTGACTTTAACACAATTTGCAAATAGCGGACAACAATTGACCGATTTCTGATCAGCCGGTCAAATAATAATAATTAACCGGTCAATTGATCGTCAATTGACCATTGGTCATTCCTAGTCACAACCATAGTTGCACCTCCACCAAATAAGCCGCCGGTCCTCAAAAATTTTTGCCGCCGGCGCCAGCGCCATAGCAAAAATTCGCTGTGAGTGTGCAGAATTAACTGATTTCAGTAAAATTTTGTTGCGGCCGCAGGCAGCGGCGCCAGCCACCTCAAAATCGCCGCCTGCCGCCGGCGATTGCAAACAATAGATGTGAAATGGCTTGAAAGAAACACAAAAGAAATTTGGCAAATCTCAACCGCTGATATTCTTCGGGTCTCACCACACTGCTTTGATTCCCTCTCAAAAGAACATGTAGTCGGTGCCTGAAAAATAAACTTACAGTACATGACTAGAATTTGGGGATGCCGCGATGCGGCACCATCGCTGGCGCCGAGGACCTGCGTAGGGTACACGCGTTAAAAAAGTTGCATGCTACCACCAGGATTTGAACCTGTAGCCATGCCTTGGTCCTGAAAGGAAACTAAAAATTCACTCCAAACTGCCTTGGTCCCCCCTGTGGTTTTGGACCAAACTTTAAACAGGCCATAATTTTTTTTTGGCTCGGACACAACCAATTTTTGAGAGTTTTTCATGAAAGTAAAGTAGTTTTTTTATTTTAAATCGACCATTCCGCGTCGAATAGTGTTAACAGAATTCCAATCCGATAAACAGAACATGCCAAACATTTTTGGTGACCGACGACAGACAGACCAAACAATGGCCATATAGTAAAGGTGACTAGAATATGTTGTTGCCACAGATGTGGCTATTCGTAGGCGCCGAGGACCTGCGTGGGGAACACACGTGGTTTGAGTACCCGCTGGTGGTTCGGGTACCCGCTGGTGGTTCGGGCCCCATATAAGTGGTTCGGGTACCCGCTGGTGGTTTGGGCCCGGTATAGGTTTTTCGGGTACCCGCTGGTGGTTCGGGCCCCATATAAGTGGTTCGGGTACCCGCTGGTGGTTCGGGCCCCATATAAGTGGTTCGGGTACCCGCTGGTGGTTTGAGCCCGGTATAGGTGGTTCGGGTACCCGCTGGTTGGGTACCAGGTGGTTTGGGTATTATCCAGGTGGTTTGGGTACCATCCAGGTGGTTTGGGTACCATCCAGGTGGTTTGGGTACTATCCAGGTGGTTCGGGTACCATTGAGGTGGTTTGGGTACCATCCAGGTGGTTTGGGTATCATCCAGGTGGTTTGGGTACCATCCATGTGGTTTGGGTACACTAACTAATCCCTTCGAGACAAAATAATAATACATGCTACCACCTGGGCCGGTACTCACCATCTTTACCTTTACCTCTACCTTTTACCCTTACCTCTAACTTTTACCCTTACCTCTACCTTTACCCTTACCTCTACCCTTACCCTTACCCTTACCCTTACCCTTACCCTTACCCTTACCCTTACCTCTACCTTTTACCCTTACCTCTACCCTTACCTCTACCTTCAACTTACCTAAGCCTAAGCCTATAGTAAAGGGGGACTAGAATATGTCGTTGCCACAGATGTGGCTATTCGTAGGCGCCGAGGACCTGCGTGGGAATACACGTTACAAAAATGATGCATGCTACCACCAGGAATTGAACCTGTGACCATGCCTTGGTCCCCCAAGGCAATCCAAAAAACACCCAAAATTGCCTTGGTCCCCCCTGTGGTTTTGGGAATTTTCAAGTGGCCATTACTTTTTTTGAGACGGTCTCCCTAACTTTTCGGATTTTTTCACTTAAGTAAATCGACCATGCCGCGTCGAATGGTGTAATCAGATTTTCGATCTGTTTGACGGAATACCCCAAACAATTCGGTGTGACCCACAGACAACAGACAGAATCTGGCGCTATAGTAAAGGGGGATCGAAATGAGTGTTGAGAAAAATACCATAGCGAAGCTGATTGACTACGATTCGTCTTCTGAAGTTACAGCTTGTTCCGTACTACTGTAGGCCATCATCTTAACATAAAAACAGTGAAAGGGCTAACAAGAAGATAACTATGGTTTCTGATGAAAACAGGCGCATGCCAAATGTCCTTTTCCCAGATACACGATTGGCCAAACAGTTTAAAATTCAAATAAGTGATTGTTCAAATATGTTATTTGGTCAGATCCTTATTTGGTCAGTTATAGGCAAGCCCAAAGCACACAGTTTCGCGGTAAAATATTGGTTGGGTATTGTTCAAAGTCAACCAAATATAGTGAATATAGTTCCATGTTTTTCAAAACTCGTTTTTAGAAGTTATCATTTTACGAGTCTCATGTTTTACCAGTTTAAAGTTTACGAGTTCATGTACAGCCATTTTTACACCATTAACCTGGTACCCGCCTTTCAAAATACTTCCAAGAGCGACAAGTCTTGCTGAGCCTGTATTTATGGTTATTTTTATTGTACGGAGTGTAGTTAAATAGAGTCTCGACTGTATATAATAAGCTACAATTTTGACTTACAGCGGTTGATCGTTTTTTCCTTAAGCTTCACTAATGTAAATGTTTCATCAATTTCATTGATACGAAATTTATTCATTATTGCTTTTTTTAAATCAGATACTTTCGGAAGATAATCCAATCTGGGAACCTTTACTGTATGTGTTACACCTTGATAATAAACAGGTATTTCATATTCTGTCTGCAACATTTCTCTAAAAATTGTGGCTTGAGTACAGAATCTGGCATTGCCCCGAAAACCGGTTTAAACCTTATTTTTGTGCAATTTGACCACTTTTATTTAAAAAAAGGTCAATACACGGTTAGACCGTGATCAACACACGGTTAGGGAAAAAATTTACAAAAAAAATTTGACCAAAAATTGACTTTGATTCAGTTCTGCAAGGTACTTGTATACCTTGTTTGATGATTGTTACTACGTCTTCTTTATTGATCACGGTGAAAAAGCCTGGAAATTTTTTCAAAAACAGGTTTTAACCATTTCTAAGCAATTCTTACGCGCTAAAACCGGTAAAAACGTTGTTTCCGACCACTTTCCATCAAAAATTTTGACTTTTTTAGATTTTCTACCTGCCTGCCTTCGGCAGGCAACCTACTTCAATAGGAAGCCCCTTTGGGGGTACATAGTCCGTGCCAAGGGCTGACCCTTTATATATCAAGAAATATATCAAGGAAATTTAACCAATAAAAATAAATATACATGCGCTGTCTCAGCTGTTTATTTTTTTTTCCAGGAGAAAAATATATATAAAAGAAGAACGAACATTGTAGACAAACCTGGTAAATTCTACAAATTTAAAAAAATATATGCATATGTAGTAGAGCAACACAGATTTAAAGAAATAGATTACCCTAAATTCCCGCGTAAAACCCGCACCCCATAGATAACCCGCACCCCGTAGATACTGTAGAGTTTAGTTGTTAGTTTAGTAACTTCTCCGAGGAGAATCGATCAGGTCAAAGGGCATCTGCTCGACCAACACCAATCCCACATTCCAGACACTTTCCAGCCAGGCACCCCCTACCAATGTATGTGTGTAGTACCCCTGTGTAAGCTGCTGTCTGTCCCCCTCTCACCAGCCTGTTGTAATCTGAGGTGCACCTACATACCTTAGACACCAATCACTGAAAGTGACCTGGATGTATTTGTGCGACCTTAGACACCAATCACCAGTGACTCTGGAATGGGTTGAGGTGGCACACCAATACTACCTTAGACACCAATCACCTCGAAAGTGACTCTGGATGTATGAAGGGTTGAGGTGCGCACACCTACATACCTTAGACACCAATCACTCGAAAGTGACTCTGGATGTATGAAGGGGTTGAGGTGCGCACACCTACATACCTTAGACACCAATCACTGAAAGTGACTCTGGATGTATGAAGGGGTTGAGGTGCGCACACCACATACCTTAGACACCATACTCCTAGGTTGAGGTGCGCACACCCACATACCTTAGACACCAATCACTGAAAGTGACTCTGGATGTATGAAGGGGTTGAGGTGCGCACACCTACATACCTTAGACACCAATCACTCGAAAGTGACTCTGGATGTATGAAGGGGTTGAGGTGCGCACACCTACATACCTTAGACACCAATCACTCGAAAGTGACTCTGGATGTATGAAGGGGTTGAGGTGCGCACACCTACATACCTTAGACACCGAAAATGACTCTGGATTCACGAAAAGTATACGAATACCTCAGTTATTTATGCAGTAGGTACCAATTTGCAAAACTATGTTTGAAGTATATTTGTTTTTGGTTTTTTTTTGAAATATAATTTCGATGCACCAGGAACCTTCTGAAACTGGTTTACATTGCTTCCTCAAGGCGAAAAATGCAAAAAAAAATTGATTTTGCAAAAAAACTAAAAGTGTTTTCCCAATAACTTTGGTCGCTTTTTACGTTACGTTTTTACGTTAGACCCGACTAGTCTACGAATTAAAATTTTGGAAAAATTTGAAATAGATGTAAAGCAAACAAAAAATTATTTACAAAATATTTTCGCATTAATTTTTCTGTCCCTTTGGTTGTCGGGGGTACTATTATTTCGAACCGACCACTAGTTGCTGGGTTTGTGAGCACTTTTCCAAGAGTTTATGAAATCTTCATTTTTAGCGCTTCAGAGATTACGTTTGAACAGTTTTGTAGTTTTTTTCCTTTCCTGCGTAAAGCTGCTAAAAATGAAGATTTACAACCTCTTGAAAGTGTGTTCACAAACCCAGCATCTAGTCATCAGTTTTAAATAATAGTACCCCTGACAACTCAGGTGTCTCCTCAAACTTAAAATATCAAAATTTTGATGGCCGTAGTCTCAAGTTGTTTTTGAACAACAAAATATTTTTTCTTCATTAAATTAGTGGTTCACCTTTCGCTTTCAAGAGGCGGAACACTTGGCTCAGCGATGTTTTTTCCATGTTGTTTTCTGGAAGAACGGCGTGTTGAAACGCTATTCACACCTTCTAAAAATATGGATGCTAGAAGAACAAGCGAGATGAAATATTTGAACATGATGTTTCAAAAAGTGAGTTAATATCTAAATTAATATAAAAAATTTATTATTTTTATAATTAATTAAAATTAATTACTTTTTATGATATTATGATAAAAAACGTAAAGTAACCACGACAATAAATAATGAAAGATATTTAAATACAAGGGACCACAGACGCCTATCGGCGCCTCTATAGTATTTCGAAATTTCAATGAGGGGCTATGACTTCATTCATAAAAATAGGTATATCCCCTATTAGAACTCATTTTTCGCCTGTTCTTTTTAAAACGAAAGCTGACATTCTGGAGAACACGATGGTATTAGCGACAAAAGTGATTTCGCTATCTACGACCCGTTCTGGCCTTAGAAGTAAAAAAGCGTTACCCACCCACCCACACATGCCAAATACTATATAAGATAGTTTGATCAAATTAATAATTTTCACATGTTTTCTAGTTAACTACCGTATGGTCCAAATTAATCTAACGATTTCTTTGTCTTAGGTCTTTGGCCGCTTCGTGGCCAAACACCCAACTTGCTCATCATTGGGATAAGGGGTATAATAAGGGATAAGGAAAGGGTTGTATACCCCTTCATAGATATATACTCTCGCCCTACCCCTATACGAACAAAAAATATACAAAATTAAAAAAATTAAAATTAGAAACTAAATTTTGGATAGAAGGGAGAAATACTAATCAAGTATTTATTCAGTTTTATTTATTTTTTCAAAGAGCTACAGATAAACTGGAACTTATTTAGACCAGCGCGCACATTTCATATTTTTTTCCAAAATCATGTTATTAATGTCCTACGTAATTTTTATATTCCAAAGAGGTTGTTTTCCGACACTTTTCCACATAAAGAATCGATCTTTTTGAAACAATGTTTGACTGGGATTTGACCGAAATCTCACCGTATTCTCTCTAATACAAGCGCATGCGCTTCTATTTTTCAACCTCCCTCGGGGGTGCGCTTTTAATAGAGAGTGCGCTTCTATTTTTCAACTCCTTCATAAAATCCACAGTATTGAGCAAAAATTTCTTTATTTACAACCATGAAAAAAAAACAATCAGCACTCAATGGGCGCATCGCTTTTATTTATAATTTTTTCTTTTTCTTCACCGAGATCCACTTCCTCCATTAGCTTAGCCAGTTTTTTTCCCTCGCGCGCCAGCTTCAGTTGACCACTTGGAACCGGCCCATCTTCTTTGAAGCAGTGAATTTTACCGTCCTCTGACCCATCAGCGGAATTTGTTACGCCGCACGACTTGAACGAATCGGTGATAAGCTTCTTTGAAAGGCTGTTCCAGGCTTCGACGATCCACTCGAGGTATTTATTAGACATTTGGCTTTCAATGTTTGACTCAACATCGTCTTCAGTTCGCTCTTGATCACTCATTTTGGCTGGAATCAGTACAAATTAGAGATTGACAAAACAATTGCTGACACGTCAAGCAGAATGGCACAAATGCGTGAATTGCAGCCTTTTTGTAGTTCTTACCACAAAGTCTATTGAAAAAAATTGAACAGCGCCAATTTAACCTAATTTTATTGAATTTTTCTCAAAAACGGTGTAGATAAAATGCCTAGGGGTGCGCTTCTATTAGAAAGTGCGCTTCTAATACAGAGTGCGCTTCTATTAGAGAGTGCGCTTCTATTAGAGAGAATACGGTAATTTATCTTGGTCCGCCAAAGCGAAAGATATTATTTTTGTCAAATTTTTTAAATTAAAGTGTCATAAACGGGAAGGAGTAGAATGTGCCATTTAAGATTGTGCCAACTCAAATTGTGCCAATAATTTAAAGGCTGTGGTTACTTTCCACCATCAAAAAGGCTCAAAAATCCCGTAAAATTAGTAATTTATCCCGTCGAATTGTTTGTCTCAAAGAATTATTCAACTTTTTGTTTTAATTTTCTAAAAATTTTTACGCCAACGTTCAGCCCTGAATATCAGCTTTTCAACAAGCTATTAACTGAAAAAAAGTCTTTGAATGGATTGAATTTTTTGAAAAAGTTATTGTATTCAAGCTATTTTTTAGGGGTTACAAATTGGTATAAAAAGTTTCCAAAAAATAAATAATTTGACGGGATTTTTAAACCTTTTGACGGTGGAAAGTGATTTTAGCCTAATTTTAAGAGAAAAATCAGCCCAAGTCGTGGCACAAAGTGTAATTGGCACAATGAAAAAGGGCAAAAACTGCAAGGGCACAAACCAAACAGACATAATTTGAATCGGCATATACTGAAATGGCACATTCTACTCCTTCCCCCATAAACAACGTTTTCATTGTTTTTAGGATTATATGCTCAAAGAATAGATTTTAGACTTTATAAAAAATTATTAAATACGACCGTCGTAGCAAATGAGTGCTAAGAAACTTATATTAACAAAGTTTTTTACGTAAAAAATTTACAAAACTGGACAAATTACTTGAAATAAAATATGCACAGACGTTGTGAATTCAACCATATATGCTCAAAAGATGGATTTTTACGGACCTTTTATTCACCCAGTTTACTAAAAAATTGATTTTTTTCCGACTAGCCTGCGTTGAATAACAA
The DNA here is from genome assembly GCA_029231635.1 of Ditylenchus weischeri. Classification (NCBI taxonomy): domain Eukaryota; kingdom Metazoa; phylum Nematoda; class Chromadorea; order Rhabditida; family Anguinidae; genus Ditylenchus; species Ditylenchus weischeri. The sequence goes on along the minus strand of JAMRYI010000788.1, from coordinate 53,281 downwards.
ATATATCATGCCATTCAACCATTTGTAAGGAAAATATCAGAGAGAAGTCATCCATTCTCAGTGCAATCAAGGGCTCTCCATTCGTCTCTTCGTAGCTCACGCTTGAGATAGGTCGAGAGAGTGAATATCATACACAGACTTTGACTGTCGGTTAGACAAAAAAACTGGTACCTGTGCCGTATGAAAAAAACACCCCAACCTATATTTTTGATGATTTGTCCTATTTTGTGAATATTTATCTATATAATTTTTAGTGCACTTTATGTTCATCCCCAGCCAGGACTGCAATCGTACCACTTTGACAAGGATGTTGGTAAACTGATAGATTTGACAAGGATGTTGGTAACATACTTGGACGGGCGGCGCCGCTGCCGCCGCCACTCAATTTTTAATCTCCGCCACTACCTCCGCCGCTTTTTTTTAGTTGCCGTCGCTGCTTTCGCCACTTGTTTGAACCTTCAAATAATTTTTGATTAAATTCCCAAGTTAATTGTTTAAAAAAATTTTCTATTAGTTTGAATTACATAATTTTCATAATAAAAGACTCAAATTTTTTAAATAAAATAGCAATTGAGATTTTTTCACAGGCCGCTAGCGTCACCGCTCATTTTTTTCCCGCCGCTGCCGCTGCCGCCGCCGCGGCTTTTTGGCCCTTCCGTCGCCGCCGCCGCCGCTTTTTCGGGCCGTTGGCAGTCCGCCGCTCGCCGGCCGCTGCCACTTTTTTTCCGTACAACTCAGAATTCGTATCCACATCTCTCGAGATGGTGTTGGCAACTATATTTGACTCCATGTTATAAACTAAATAGATGCAACTTCCAAGGATGTTGGAAACAGTTGAAAGGAATTGTAAACAGAATAGCGACAAGGATGTTGGGCCAGTAGATAGTTGGTGAAGATGTTGGCGTAGCGTTGCTCCAAAATCCTGAAAGTCTGCCCGCAGCTGCTTTTTGTCGGTGATGCCTGATTCCCCGGGACGGTGCCAGATCTGCGTGGAGGTCACGGCGCAGTTTGCCTGGGATTTGGTTTGGGAGCCGTATACGAAGCCTCCCGTTCGCCCGGTGAAGTCGATCTTGAGGCGGTTGTTGGTCTGCCAGGTGTGGTGTCCACTCATGCTGCCATACTGGCACTTCTCACGCGCCCTCATTTCCCGGCATTCCTTGGCTGTTGTTGGCTCACTGGAGTTGACATACTGGGCAAAGTTGTCGCCCAGCAATTTGGTGTAATAGGTGGCTGTGGAGCGGGTTTTTAGGCAGTAGAGGGCCGTAATTTCCGTTGCTCGGGTGTTGGGTCGCAGGACGTCCAGAACCAGTCTGTGGGTCCATTCCGGCACAGCCATTTCTCTGCAGAAGGCGCCCTTTGAGACTGAGAAGTGGAATAAGGTCCAAAGTAGAACTTCTCGTCACCATCTGGTCACCTATCTCGAATAATTCTGGTGGAGAAGTCACAACAAAGGGAAACATCCGCTTGATGAACCACTAAAAAACATTGTTCAATTATATTCAATATATTGCCCGTTAGAGAATTAATTTCTTTTTCTTGTGAATGTGAAATAGATAAATGTCAATAAATTTCAGTCGAGAAAAAAAAAGGTGGTGCCGATAACCGAAAAGAACCATTTTTTGTGTAAATATGACTCGGCATGGAAAATAGTCTAAGAAAATTGGTGCTTTTGAAGTAGTTACGCAGAAGAGAGCCTCCAGTGGTAAAAAAGAAAAAGGCTGAAAATCCGGAGACTGAAGACTCTAGTGGTGTTCCGACTCCAAAAATGTAAGATTTCAACCAGACCACAATTTAGTTAATTATTTGTGTTTAGTCAAGCTGACGGGGCGGAAAATGACGACTCTAGCAATGAACATTCTATAGATCCCAAAAAAGAGACTGAACACAGTGAAGCTATTGGTGACGAAGGCGCTGAAGTGAACCAACTTGCCAGCGAAGAAAAACTGAATTGCGGCAGCGATGGTCAGGCGTCTGTCGACCTTGAAGTGACTAGTAACTAGGGTACCACCGCGCAGGAGTGTGCACGAGCCGACCCGCGCCGTAATTTTCAAAATCCCCCACGGACCGGAACAAAAAATTCACGGGCCGGGCCGTCCCGGAAAAGCCCGAAATGTTTGCTGACTGTGTAAAATTTGTTGACTACCGTATTTTACTCTAATAGAGCCCCCCCCTCTAATAGACCCCCTTATTTTTTGACTCGAACTTCAGAGTTAGGGTCATTTTTGATTGACAATTACAAAATTTTTGGGCACCTAAAAAATAAAGCCCCCGGGGGCTCTATTAGATATGTAAAAATTTGTTGAGTATGTAAGATTTGTTAACTGTGTAAGGTTTTTTGACTATGAAAAATTACATTGACTATAAAAACTTCGCTAACTATTTAAAATACGTTGACTACCGTATTTCTTCTAATTGCCGCACATGTGCGCTTATTTTTCAATCAGCCGAAAATCGGAAATTTTCAAATTCGATCTAGAGATTTTCGCGTGCTTAACCAAGATCTGAAAAGTGGAATCGGTAGAGCTCGTGGGAGTTAAGAAAATGCATCAAACAGCTTAGCAAAATATTCACTCTGTTCCGAGATATAAGTCTTTAAAGTTAGCGGTGTGCGGTAATTAGAGACTGTGCGGCAATTAGAAGAAATACGGTACGTTAATTTCCTTGAATATGAAAATTTCGTTAACCATGTAAAATTTGTTGACTATGTAAAAGCCGGGCCGGCGCGGGGCAGAGCCGCAGGGCAGAGCCGCCAAAACTACGGCCCTTGCACATGCCTTCCCCCCATCCCTCTTTAAATGGGCATGCCCACGCTAATAAGAGGTGGTGCCCGGAATTTCAAAAAATTTCTCCTAATCATTGAACTTCTGTACGGATTTTTCAACTTGTTTCGAACAAAACTTTGCCTAAAATTAAATTCTAGGCCTTGTTTTGTTGGAAACCAAGTTGAAAAATCCGTACAGAAGTTCGACGATTAGGAAAAAAATTCCCGGGCACCACCTCTTATCAGCGTGGACCTTTAAAAGGTCAAATTAGTTGAACCATGCTCTATAGAAAACCAATGACAATTTTTTTTGTTTGCTCACATTTCAACAACTACACTATCAGTAAATTTATTGGTGGAATTTGCTTTGGATTAATTGATATGCTGCAAATGTTGGTGATGGTGTCTGTGGTGTCTGGCTATTAATTAAGACTTATTATTATTATATAACTGGTTTCAAACAACAACAATATAATACTAATACCTTTTAGTGTGCACCAACTGTTTGTGGGCTGGAGATGGTCACCCGCTCTACCAATAGGCCCCCACCTGCATCTTTATCTATGGTTGTGTTGTGTAATTGATAATGACTACTTCAAGGCACATCAATTCACTTATTTATGTTTCTCCACAATTCGAATTTTTTTCTCTGCTCTCTACTATTTTTTTTATTTTGGATCTGTAGCTAATAACCCGTGAAATTTTTTTTCCTGTTGGATTATCAAATTAGCAACTTTTGAATACCGTATTTCCTCTAATAGAACCCACCCCCTCTAATAGAGCCCCATCCCCCTCCCCCTCTAATAGAGCCCCATCCCCCTCAAGAAAATTTTCTGTGAAATCTGACATTCCTGTCAGAAAAAGACCATTTACCCCCACCTCCCTCTGTCAGATTTTGTCAGATTGGGCTGGGACCCCACCCCCACCTCCCTGTCAGCGTGACATAATTTATGGACGTTCCTAATTACCGCCCGGGGCGCTTATTTTTGGATCAACCTCTAGAGGGGGCGCTTATTAGAGTCATTTTGAAATTTTCGGGTGGAAATCCAAAATCAAAAAAGCAGAATCGGCAGAGCTCGCGGGAACTAAGAAAACGCAAAAAAAACTTGCTCGAAAAAAAATTCCTGCTCTGAAATACAGACCCTCAAAGTCGAGGGGGTGGTGGGTGGGGCGGTAATTAGAGGAAATACGGTATATAAAATAAAAGTGCGAAAAATTAATATTTGAAATTTCTCTTTATTTTTAAAAGTGGTTCAGAAACAATCTCGGCGGAGGCTGCGGCGGAGCGATTTAGTCGGCGGATACGTGTCCGCCGGCGGAGGCGGGGTACTTCAATAATGACGCCGCCCCGCCAGGCGGCGGCGGATGCGGAGGCGGGATTTGAAAATTTTGCTGCCGTGCAACTATGCCAATAATATCATCAACAAAGTTGGTCTGCACTCTAGAAACAGATCAATTACCAACCACCACACAACAAATTGAAGAAGAATAAATAAGATTGCAGAGTGCCTTGTGTTTATTTCTCCACTTTTCTAGCTTCTCTAGTCTGCTGGTCTGCCCTCTCTGCTTGCCACCCACCCCTCTCCCCCACTAAACTATGCTGCTCTTTTAGAAAGCTAGTCTTATTTATTTTCACTTTCAAATTGGCATAAAAATTGGCTTGCTTGGTAACACCCATAATTCTTCTTTGTCATTTTGGTTACTGGAGGATATTATAATAATAGTTTTTGGTTGGATTTAAACCATTTTATAAATTTCATTATGGAATTTAGCTGAAAATTTGATGTGTCTGCTTTTGTTTACAGTTGATTGTCTGGCGTGTTTGGCTTGTTGTGTGAATATAGGATGTGTTTTAATTATGTCAGGCATTTTATTTTGCCCATAAATTTTTTTTGTGATTTTTTTTCGTGCTACAGTCAACCCTCGTTAATCCGCCACCCCTAGGGACCGGCACTAGGGTGGCGGATTAAGAAGGGTGGCGGATTATCGAGGTGCGATTACCCTACCTTTACTTAACTTTAGCTTTTTTGGGACCGGCCCTAGGGTGGCGGATTATCGAGAGTGGCGGATTAACGGGGTGGCGGATTAACGAGGGTTGACTGTACTTGTTTACTTGCGGGGTTTGTGCTCACATTTTATAATAATTTGTAAAGCGTATTTCAACAACTTTTAAGTAATTTCCACACGTTAAAAAACGATAAAAAAATTGTTTTTTGACATTTTTCGGCAAAAAAATTCCATTAAAAACCTTTTTTTTGACCAAAGTCTGACCAAACCTTTATTTACCTTGGTCTCACAAAGCAAAAAGTCAAATTTTGATCAATTTTTGGCGCTTCTGCACCTGGGGCCCCTTTTTTATTCACTGTGAATAGTGTTTTAACGTCTAATAAAAATCAAATTTTTATTACGAATTTTTTTCGAAAACTTTTTTTTCGTGAGGCTAACACTACGTGTCCATTGAAGCGGCAAAAGTCGCAGTCACAGTCGCAGTCACAGTGTGTGTCCAATGACGCGACTGTGACTGCGACGTAAATTCAAATCGATTTGAAGCGTCAGTCACAGTCGCAGTCACACTTTTCCGCGTCATTGGAAACGTAGTGTAACGTTAGGAAACAACTTTTTTATCGTTATAAGCGTATGAAAATTACTTAGGAGACGTTACAGCTTTATTCACAGTTAATAGGTAGAGGGTGCCCCCAGGTGCGGAAGTTCTAACAGGCCAACTTAAAGCACCATGAAACTTGATAAGCACAGCAATTTATGAAACTTGTTTTCGCACGGGACCACCCTGATTTTGTGAATAATGTTTTCGAATTATTTTTTTGTGTTCATTCTAAATTTGATATTTTCTTATTAGTCAACATAGAACGCATTCCTGCAATAAATAGTTGCAGAGCAGCGGAAGTCGCCTTACTCGTCCGATCTGGCATTGTCAAGCAGCGTTGGGCTTGACTGGTCGAAAATTATGGACCAGCCAAAAGCCAAAGTGCACCCCCCCCCCTCGAAAAATTTTTTGTACTTTTAAATAAAAGTACCCATTATCAGCTGAAAATTTTTATTGTGAGGCACCCTGGTAGGCGAAAATTCCTCAGCAATCCGAATTATAAAGCAGAATTTGAAAAAAATACTTGGTCGCTGAGATACGACCTTAAGATGGAATAAAGTTAAATGGTCATTTTTTTAAATATTGACATTCCAACTTTAGGTCATATCTCAGCGACTGAGTATTTTTTTCAAATTCTGCTTTATGATTCGGATTGCTGAGGAATTTGCGCTTATTGAGGTTCTTCAGAATAAAAATTTTTGGCTAAAAACGGGTACTTTTATTCAAAAGTACAAAAAAAATCGAGGGGGATGGTGCACTTGGGATACTGTCATCGCACCATGGTCTGGTTTTTAAAAAGGCTAGTCTGTTAAGCAATATGCCCCAAACATGTTTTCTCTACTTTTTTTAGTTTGGAGAAAAATTTTAGGTCTGCCCTGTGCCTTAGCCTAACAGAACGGGGCTAACTTGCTGTATCCCATCAAAATTGAAAGAATATATTGCAAAAAACAGACAAAAAGAAAAGGGAGGTATTTCCTTCTATAGACCTCGTACAATAATGCGACACTGGGCCCCAAACCTCCGGCCCCCAAACAGCATCCCCCAAAGTTCTAGCCCCTCAAAACGCCCATAACCATTAGTTGCACTTATTTAATGCAGGACTATCTCAGCCATTCTGTGCATCCGGTTGGCCGAAAAAAAGTTGGACTAAAGTGAGCAGTACTTTGTGATGGATTGCAAAATATTTTAATTAACACAAGTTACAAAGAATGATCGAATCACTCTACAACCAACTAATTCTGGGTTGGCAAGGGTAGTATTAAAATGACTTGCCGACTAGGTGCTGGGTTTATGAGCACTTTTTCAACAAGCTGCAAAATCTTCATTTTTGGCATTTCAGAATTTTTTTTTAAATTGTTTTGTAGATTTTGCCGTTTTGCGTACAATAGTTTAAAATTTTTTTTGAAATGCTAAAAATGAAGATTTTACAGTCTGTTGAAAAAGTGCTGTCAAACCCAGCAACAAGTCTGCAAGTCGTTTTAACACTACCCTTGCCAACCCAAAACTTTGTCAAAGAGCAAGATTTAATGCGTAAAGCCCACTGAGTTTTTTTTTGTAACTTTTATGAGTGGAAAAATAGTGCAACCAATAAAAAGATGCTTCTCAGTTTAAGCTCTATGCTGGAATTTTCCAACATCCGGGTGAGTTACGATTCGGGTCGCCACATTCTTATGTGATTCACACCACTTCCACTAAAAACCCAACTTGTTGCTATAAATATCATCATTTGTAGCGGAAATCGCCATCCAGACAGACTTGCTGCTCGTTTAGTAATGGAAGAAAAGGAAAGATGGAAGGGACATGATGGCGACACGAATGGACATACAGATGGCATAAACCCTACCAGATTCAGATTGTGCTCTACTGATGGGCTGGATCAGGATGACGAGATGGAAGAGCAGTTAGAAGATGTTGGCATAATTAAACCGCCTGATGGAGGTTTTGGCTGGGTGTGTTGACATTTAATCTGTTCCGACTGAGTTTTATTCTAACTTCTTGATTCAGGTGGTAGTCTTCGCCAGTTTCCTAGTCAATCTGATAGTGGATGGAGTCATATTTTCTATCAGTGAGTCCATTGTACCACTGTGGGAAAAAGAGTTCCAGACCAGCACTTCAATGGTAGGTTAACTATATTGATGTCTAACTACAGGGTTGTCCAAATTTTTTGCACTATTTCTTTTGCTCATAACTTTTTGGTAATGCGCTATACCAACGAGATCTTTTTTTTTTGGTTCGATAGAGGAGGTGATAGGAATTTGTTTGACACTTATTTGTCATTTTACGATAAAAATTTTCTTTTCTGCTACCTAGTTAAAGATTTCGTTATTTTTTCGGTAAAATAGCTTAGTTTAGTAAGAAGTCGTAACGAAGATCCATAATAACACTTTATTGAACAACACAGCAGTAACAAATTAGAACATTCATTCAGTATTTCCGTGCTCTTGCCCAACACCTCGACCTCCAACTTCAACTTGAACCTTGAACCCGGATTGGGTATACCAGATAATTGTCCACACTCTTTACTGCAGGGTATAAGCCATTTTACTGAAAAATTAACGTAATCTTTAACTATCTAGCAAAAAAAAAATTTTTTATCGTAAAATGACAAATAAGATGTCAAACGAATTCCTATCACCTCCTCTATCGAACAAAGAAAAATCTCATTGATATAGCGCATTACCAAAATGTTATGAGCAAAAGAAATAGTTCAAAAAATTTGGACAACCCTGTATTATCATGAATTAACTGTATTGCTATATGACTACCGTATTTCCTCTAACAAGCACCCCGGGGTGCTTATTTCTCAAACGCCCCTCTAGGAGGACTTTATTAGAGTCATTTTGAAATTTTTGGTTGAAAATCCAAAATTAAAAAAACAGAATAGATAGCTGCTCGAAAAAAATTCTGCTTTGAGATAAAGACCCTCAAAATCGAGGGTGGGGGCGCTTATTAGAGGAAATATGGTATATTGGCAGGTGACAGTGGCGCCTTCGCTACTGGCTGGATGCTATCTACTCTCTGGTTTGATTTGAATTTTGCACTGCACTTTGTAGTAAGATTTGAGATTGTAGGTCCTCTGGCCAGTGCCTTGTCCAACAACTTTGGGTGCAATAAGGTAGCCATCGCAGGTAATTTGGTACTAATCTACTTTAGGCGTCCACAGTCGGTTTAGGCGTCCAAGATGAGTTTAGGCGTCCAATGTAAAAATCGGGCGTCCATCGAATCGAACAAAAAATTTTAAGCGTCCAAAAAACGAAATAGGCCTCCAATGTTTTTTACAAGGCATTTTCTTTAATTTTCAACGTATACATATATATGAACATGTTAGGTCATATTTTATTGATCATAGCCATACTTGCACGAGCGGCGCCGGGGGTGAGCGGAACCGCTTAAAAAATCCATACTTTTGGGCGGCGCAGCTGCCGCTGAATTTAAAAAAATGTTCGCCGATGCCGGTCGATTTTTTAGAATGATCGCCGCTGCCGGGAAATTTTATAGTGTGGTCGCCGCTGGCGCCGCAGCTGCGACCGCCACTATTGTTACGCATCGTTGTCTCCCTAAAAAAAATTTTCCGTCCAAATTTAAGCAAAGATAAAGAAATATTTGTAGTGGAAATTAAAATGCATAACTTTTCTGCAAAAAACGCTATATATATCTGTTGAAATTTTCAGCCATCGTTGCTTATAGCGCCGCCGCTGCCGCACCACGGTTAAAAACATCAGAAAGCCGCTGCCGCAAACGGCGTTTCACTACCACCGCTTCTGGAGCTGCTTTTTCTCCGCCTCCGCTCTAATTTGATTATTGCCCGCCACTGCCGCTTTTTTGTCAGTCATCATAGAATTTCATAATCAACTGCAATGGTATCGCGTTGACCCTAAAGTGACTAGCACCTTCTTGCTGGGTTGCAAAATATTTTTATTTATAAAAATTACAAAAAAAATTGATGGGTTTTGTAAAACTAACTCTTTCAACGGAAAAATTTGATACGTGAAACCATCAAACTTTTTTTTGTAATTTTTATTACCCAGCACAAAATGCTAGTCACTTTAGGTTCAACGCAGGTCCTTTCCACCAACTTGATTTATGATATGCTACAGTCCGAATCATTATACATTTATGGCTATGTTACGGTATACACCCCCCAGTTTACCTTGGTCCCCCAAGCTGATTTTTTTTTAAATCTTTGGATTTTTCTCAATTTTTTGTATGATAAAACTGTTCAAAAATTCGAAAAAATATTGAAAAAATCAACTTGGAGGACCAAGGTAAACTAGGGGGTGTATACCGAACTTGACTGAGGGGTGTATTGCTCCAGCACATTGCCCAATTTCATTAATTAGACATTACACAAAGTTCTTTTCCGACAAATTCAAAGTTGGCCAATACATGAATTCGCATAAAATAATGTTAGAAAAAGATCATTTCTGAAAATAACAAGTTTGTGCAACATTTCTCTAGCAGACGAAACGGTCTTAAGATTGAAGCAATGGTATGGTAGGTCAGAACTTGCTGCTGGAGGTCATACGGTGCTTCAGACCAGTCACTTTTCACACGCTGTTTTAGAAATGCGTAAATGCGTGTTTAGAAACAAGTACACAAACTTTTGGTCGTAATCAAAAGTCATGGGCTGCGGATATCGGCCAGGAAAGGTAATATGTACACCGATTCTTCTTTAGGTGGTCGAGTTTTTTTTTGACATATCCTGTACTCGTGGCTAAACTTTTGAACGTACCTGCTGACGTTGGGAGAGTGGACGAGCAATTAAGGTTGGCACGATAATGTTTTTACGACGATTCGATTAGTTACTGGGTTTCAGAACTTTTTTTAACGCTAGCGCCAGTGCTTTCAAAAATCACACTATCACAATTGGGTCACACTAACTTCACCGACCTTTTTATCTGAATTTTGTTTTCTTATCTCAGATGTTTTTACATCATCTTGTAGCTGAGATTTTTCTCTATCCTTTGAGTGGTCAAACGCTTCAGTTAAAAATAATTTTTGACAAAATCATACCATGTGTGACTTTACAGTCACACCTTTTTATGAAAAAGTGTGATTTTAAAGTCACACTAGGTGTGATTTTGTCAAAAATTGTTTTCAACTGAAGCGTTTGACCACTCAAAGGATAGAGAAAAATCTCAGCTACAAGATGATGTGAAAACATCTGCGATAAAAAACAAAATTTCAGATAAATAGGTCGGTGAAGTTAGTGTGACCTAAGTGTGATATTAAAAACACTGGCTAAAAACACTGGCTAGCGGAAAACACTGGCTGAAAACACTGAAAATACTAGCTAGCGGAAAACACTGGCTAGCGCGACCACAGAATGACTATAGGCGTGGGTAATTGAGATAGCCAAACGGCACTTTTCCCAAAAATCGGTATTTTTCCGAATTTTTTAAAAATAATCATTTCATCTTTTTGTGGAACGCTTGTGGAACAAGAACCAATCGTAATTAAAATTTTAGGTGCCATCATTGCGACTAGTGGATTAGTGCTTACTGTATTGGGTATGTAGAAAAAATAGTATCAACAAATGTGCAGCTCAAATCATAATTCAGTGCCTGCACTTCCGGTGCTTTACTTTACTTTTGGAATTATTGGAGGTATGATTACAAACCTCTGTGTCCGAAAAACTGCTCTAGACAACAATTTTGTGTTCAGGCGTGGGCTACGGATTAATTTTCTTGCCGGCTGTAGTCATTGTTGGTCAATATTTCTCTGAACGGAGGGCTCTAGCAACTGGGATAGCTGTAAGCATGCCTAATATATAAAACCCTCAATAAATGTGGGATTTTGCAAAAGACGAGATGGTTGAATATGGTTTTTCAGGTTCAGGTGAATGGGGGAGGGAATGGGCTCAGGTTCAGGTGAATGGGGGATGGGCTCAGGTTCAGGTGAATGGGGGATGGGCTCAGGTGAATGGGGGATGGGGGATGGGCTCAGGTTCAGGTTAATGGGGGATGGGCTCAGGTTCAGGTGAATGGGGATGGGCTCAGGTGAATGGGGGATGGGGGATGGGCTCAGGTTCAGGTGAATGGGGGATGGGCTCAGGTTCAGGTGAATGGGGATGGGCTCAGGTTCAGGTGAATGGGGGATGGGCTCAGGTTCAGGTGAATGGGGATGGGGGATGGGCTCAGGTTCAGGTGAATGGGGATGGGCCTCAGGTGAATGGGGAGGGATGGGCTCAGGTTCAGGTGAATGGGGGCTCAGGTTCAGGTGAATGGGGGGCTCAGGTTCAACTTAGCCCTGTGAAACTGGAAGATTTTACAACCTCTGAAAGTGCTCGCAAACCCAGCAACTAGTCATCGACTCGAAATAACACTACCCTTGACAACCCAACATTTTTGAAAGTTGACAGCTAGTTGGCAAAACTATTTCGCGGATGTAAAAGGGTTGTTTGCAGGTTTGTGGTTCAGGCATTGGCACATCCTTGTTCAGTTGGGTAAGCTTTTGAGTTTGCATTGTCTATAAAAAATGTTCTATTTTTAGCTGAACCCAATAATACTAGGCTTGGTCAACAACAACTGGAGGATATTTTTGGTGATCATTGCCGCAGTTACACTTCTTTGTGTCATTTTTGGATCTTTTTTCAAACCGCTCAAACCCTCAGAGAAACAGATTGAAGAGGTGGGTATGATTCTTCTCTACTTATGCACCAGTTGTCAAAAGCGAAGAGGGGGAAAGAAAAAAACCAAATAATAAAAGAGAAAAAGTCTGATGGGTTCCGAAAAATTCTACCGTATACGTTCTAATTATAAGCCACTCTCTATTTATACGCCGCCCCCGAGGGGAGGTTGAGAAATTATACGCCATGGCTTATAATTAGAGCGGATATGGTATTTACAAAATCACACTGATGTCAGCAACTTGCCCGTTGGCGATGACCGAAGTTTAGACTTTTTTTTCACAGTGAGGCGTCGAAGTCGAAATAAAGTGCTGCCTTGAAATTGTCATTTTGATTGTCCAAATGCAAATCCGATGTAGAAAACCACCCATAACCATATACTAATTATGGAAGGTTTCCTATATCGGATTCGCAGTTAGACAAACAAAATCAAGATTTCTAGGCAGCACCCTATTTCGACTTCGACTTCTCACTGCGACCATGGGGTTAAACCAAAATAGGAAACTGATGACATTGGGTTCCCTGGCAAGTATTGTTTTGTCAATTTTGATTCGCATAATTAATCTGAAATTGTTTGATGGATGCACCCACCAAAGACTTTTGCTATAAATTTATTTGTTTGCAAGCAACAAAACTTAGTGGTTTGACTCGTCAGTGGCGTATACTTACTTATAAAATTTATTTTATTCATAATGAAAAATCCAGAATTGTTTGATGGGTTTCAGAGGTGGGTTGGCAAGGGTGGTCTTAAAACGACTTGCCGACTAGATGCTGGGTTTGACAGCACCGTTTCAACAGGCTGTAAAATCTTCATTTTTAGCATTTCAGAATTTTTGTTTGAACTTTTATACGCAGAACGGCAAATTCTACACAACTGTTCAAAAAAATAGTCGGCAAGCCGTTTTAAGATTACCTTTACCAACCCTATTCAGAAGGAAAGTATAGATTTTGAAAACCATCAAACGATTTTGTTGCGTTTTTTAATTCGAATGTTTCTACTATGCAACCTACTGAAAAATTTTGCTAAATTTTTTATAAATCGAAAACTTCTAAGTGTGCAGGTCTTGTTAATACTAATAATTTCTAGGCAACCCAATAAATTCAAAATTTATAACCTTTGAAGGTGTCAAAGCAAGCCGCTGTTCAGCTGAATGATATCTCAAAAAATAGCTAAGTCTAAAAATTATTTTGTAGGTTACGAAAATAGCCACCAAATACATGGAGAGGTGCGAAGACACTGGTGAAGGAGACGGTGACATGCCCTTAGAAAAGATCTCAAGTCCCAACATAGCTGGAGGGGTGGCTATTGAGCGTTTCAAGCAAAGCAATGGAAACTTCAACTCCTCCAAGGCTGGTGTTCAATTAAATGCAGATAGGCCATTTTTGTCCACCATTGAATTGCACACTGTTAGGCAAGGGGTAGGCCAATGCCACAAATACTGAAATTTATAACTATTGACCATAATTGCAGGACAGATCGCGACAATCTCAAAAAGACCTCGCAGCTACGGTCAGCAAAGCTAGCATGGCGGATTTGAACAGACCTTTGTCAAAGGTAAAATATTTCAATCTTTAGTTGGCGAGATTGTATTCAGAATGAGTCTCGTGACGCCGCACTAGTTCAACCAACCAAACGAAACAAAAAGGGAACCTCGATGTTTCTTTAAAATTTTGCAACTACTTTTTTCCGAAGCCCATTTTTCATGTTGACTTTTTCTTGCAGGTGGCTTAGAGTTGATAAAACTGCCCGCACGGATTTTTACTCGGGCCCCTTCCTGTACTGCTTGTACTTTTGAGATCAGTCTTCAATAAGGTAGCCCGAAAAACAATTTCGGAAAGTCATCAACAAACGAGTATCAGGCTGGCTGAAAAGTCCTGCGTTAATGCAGAATCCGTTTCGGTTTTTCCCTTGGTCTCCCCTTTGTTTTTTTCAGCAAATTATTTTTAACAGCAGATTTATTTTGATTTTCATGCACTTCCGAATTTATTTATCATACGAAACACATAGCTGCAGGAATAAACATTTTACAGAACTTTAATTCTTCTTCCTCGGTTGTATTTTCTTTTGGAGAAGCAGGTTTCGTCGATTTCAACAATGCTCGTAGGATCACCAATAGCTCTTCCGTTGTTGCAATAACTAAAATTAAGGAGAGCAAACTTCGGCATAACATAGCCGCTTACACAAGTTCAACCAATCGATGACGGTGTGCTTGGCGAGCTTCGATTTCTGACATATGTGCTAGTAATCAAATCACGTAGACAAAGATGATCGAAACCCAAAGTTCGGCGGAGAACAGCCTTGGTGACCAAAGTAAAACGCATCTGATCTAAAAACAAATTTAAAGAAGTGCTGACAGCATATTTTGACACAAATTTGAAAATATTAAAAATAATTTGTTGAAAAAAAACAAAGGGGCCAAGGCAAAATCGGAAACGTATTCTGCACTAGCACTTTGCAAAGGATTGCGAAAAATTTGTATCCATAAAATTCACAAAAAAATTTTGATAGCTTGCACATATAAAATTTTTGCCTTGAAACTTGATTATGAAACCCATATGTTTTGCATAAGTTGTAAGGTAAGTAGTAAGCAAGCCGGAAATACAAATTTTCAAACCCATCGAAAAACGAGCTCATAGACTTACAAGTAGCATTAAAATAACGCTACTCGGTTATAACTACTCAACGACCCCCTCCCCACCCCCAAAAAAATCCTACTCGGCAATACCCCCAAATCAACTTTTTAAGGAGCGGTCAAAAATCATTTTTAAGTAATAATTTTGCCATAAAAAGACCAGAAAAGTATTTTTAAAAGGATTAAGGGCTGTATTGGGAGGAGAAAAATAATACAGGGGCCACTTTTTTTGGCTGCTTTACCATGTTTTCAACTCGGGCCGTGACAAAAATAGACTCTATATGCATTTTATAATCGAGGGTGCTTCTCGGAATCATGTCTAAGGTGTGTGAGTGCGCGCATCTCTAACCCAGCGTGGTGGCTTGGGGTTGAGACCTCCTTGCTTTTCTGGTCTTTTTATGGCAAAATTATTGCTTAAAAATGATTTTTGACCGCTCCTAAAAAAGTCGATTTTGGTGGGGGGAGGGTGTATAACCGAGTAGCGCCGGTTTTTGTATAGTTTCGGTTAACCGGGTCCTGCTCAAACATTTGAAAAAATTTAACCAAGCTTTTAGTGCCATTAGATGCTAAAGGAATTTTTAGCACTCCATTTTAGACGTCATCGAAGACGAAAGAAAATCGAAATACACCTCTAAGCTGAAAAAAACAGCCGAAAAAGACCCTAAATTCGCATCCGGTTCTTTTGTGGCTGTTTTTAACTTTTAGGTGCATTTTGATTTTCTTTTGTCTTCGATGACGTCTAAAATGGTGTGCTAAAAATTCCTTGCGCATCTAATGGCACTAAAAGCTGATATAAATTCCTTTGAAAGTTATGAGCAGGACTCGGTTAACCGAAACTATGCAAAAACCGGTCTTGTCTAACCCTAACAGTTATATCTAGAATCTTGCAGATGGACATATTTTTCGCTGGTTCCACCACATCACTAGCCAAACGCCAGCTGTCCTTCCACAAAGAAAGGGGTCGTAAGGACAGTGGGCTGTACAGGCGCAAGGTTTCTATCGCTGAGAACAAGTCTACCCTGTACCTAAGTGTAGCTGGTCTGCCCACAAGTGCCTCCGAAGATGGCCGTTCTCCCAAGTGGACCAGGGGAATAACTGCTGTGAGTCTTATTTAGATTTAAAAAAGTTGCGTTAATTACTTTTTCAATTTAGTCACTGCGCTCCCTGCTGGACTTGAGCTTGCTCCAGAGTCCCAGCTTCTTGATGCTAGCTCTGGGTGGATTTCTAACCCTTGCATGTTTCTTTGTGCCCTTCATGTTCATTGGCGCCTTGGCTAAGCAGAATGGTGTCAACGAGTCGCTCACCAAATATTTGGGTTGGTTTTAAGTAGGGTTGGCAAGGGTAGTGTTAAAACGATTTGCCGACTAGTTGCTGGGTTTCACAGCACTTTTTTCAACAGGCTGTAAAATCTTCATTTCGGAATTTTTTTTTGAACTTTCATATGCAGAACGGCAAAATCTACAAAACAATTCGAAAAAAATTTCTTAAATGCTGAAAATGAAGATTTTACAGCTTGTTGAAAAAGTGCTCTCAAACCCAGCAACTAGTCGGCAAGTCGTTTTAATACTACTCTGCCAACCCTAACTTTGAGTAAGCCAACCGTACAAGCTCCCAGCTGCTAAATTAATTTGATGGGTGACATTAAAAATACAATTGATGCTTGGTCCATCTGGCGTTTTGGATCCTGTATCTACTAAAAAATGAAGATGTGGTAAAACCTATAATTGTGGACTCCTATATCTAAAATCATGTTTACCCACTTTTGAAGACCGTTTTCAGCCAGCTGACCATTTAATTTGTAGCTGTTTACGAGTTAGGAGGCTAACTTGCTTGAGAACACTTTTCCATAGTGAATCACAAACATACTTTGAGGACTAAGTTAAAAATAGATGCTACTGAATACTCAGTTTCCAAAAATGGCTTGGTCATACTTTAGAACCTGATTGTACAGTTGTACTTAACATTCGGAAGGCCGAGCGACACTTATGCTTAGTTGGACTCAGAATTTCGATGGTGTTTTTTTGTTTTTTGAATTTTCGTCAAAGAAGCTTCAGAGGAGTAGATAGGTTGTGGAGTGCTCACAATGCAGGCAGGAAGTCGGCTGTGAAATTCTTTGAGGTCACGCAGCTCTGCAAGTTTTCAACATTTTTTGTTCTGTAAAATGATTTCATTTATTTTCAAGGTATTTTTTCAAATAGTTGGGCCGGAAAGTATGAACTTACATACGGATGTCCAACTTCGGACTTTCTATTGAGTTTGTGCATAAGTTCGCGGGTGTTTATGTAGTTAACATTTTCATATAAGTTTAAAATTTGTGCAGAAAATTATAATTTTTTAACCCATCAAACAATACCGATTAGGTACATGTGATAAATTTTCAATAGTGAAACCCATTGGTTAGTGAGTTAACTATGCACCACCGTCTATATGCACCCGCGAACTTATGGACCACACGAATATTTCCATTGTGTGCGAATGTAGGGGGTGCAGCTGTTAGCGTGTAAGAAAATTCTCGAGCAAGAATAAAAACGTGCGCCTAGGACGGCCTTCAAAACGCCCGAAGGGTGCATTTTGGACTTTTAGGCGTGTTTGCATGGTGCAGTGGGTCACGGCCCCTCAAAAACTGCACTTTAGATTAATTAAAAATAAACAAAACGCCACAAATTTTGAAAAAACTTTTTGTGCATGTTCAAAATATTTCTGAATTTTAGATACTTTGCTTGAATTTCGACAATTTTATTGAAAACCCTAACAACTGAACAATTACAAATCGATCGAGTTTCCATCAAACAAAAGATTTCTTACAAAAGATACTTCTAATATTTTTTTAGCGTCTTCTTTCTTTCGCGCATGCAGGAGAGCCGCCTTTCGTCACCATTCACCTTGCAGTGTAAGACTTCTTCTGACTGCTCTGACAGAAAAAACGAACTCAGTTCAAATAGAAAACCTTGGTTATTGGAAGATTATGCTTTTAGGAACAAGATTCTTGACCCCTTCCATCACGAAACGAGAACTGTGATTTAGCAGCTTAGAAAACCTGCTCCTTGGTGTATTTCTTCACTGGGATGGTTGGTCTTATCGGAAAGTGCCCTGTTAAGAAAAATATTATTGACCTGACATATATTTTGGAAGCGAAAATATCACTTCAACTTCTGAACAAATGGTACGCTGATGGATCGATTCCCTTTTCCTCCATGAATGTCAGAATGTCTTTTCACTCTTTCTAAATCTTTCATTTTGCTTTATCTATTTTTATACAAAATTAACATACCGCAGTCAGTGGCCGTGAACACAATGTGATTAAAATAAGCCGGAGGGCATCATAATTATTGACGTACAATTGTAGACTTTCTATGATCGGAATTGTCCATTGAGCACTGCTGATGAGAGCCTAGCAGTCGCATCATCCAAAGCTCAGAGTGATTTCTTTCTGTTTCTTCTGCGCTTCCAATTCATCAGAAAGTTTCGCTGGAGGAAAAGACCATTTTTATCAGAAATTAGACCAGAAAAGCTTACAGAACCATCTGGTCAAAATAGGGAAAATTGACTTACATAAACGAGCTCTACGCATCATCATTGCTTGTTCATCAGCCCGAGTTTTGGTTTCTGCTTGCTTCTGCTTCTTGATGACTCCATTTGCCCATCTTTTCTTGATTGCGGCTGAACGAATTTCGAGAGAGACCTTGCGCTATACTTGAGGGACGTTTTTCGGGTGGAGACCATCTTCAGCCCTGAAATTATACTAAATTCCTTTTGCATCGAAAACTCCAAATTTTGTATTTTCAAAGCATCTTTATATACCAAAACAAAGCTGACAATCTCTTCTATCAAATCGCCAAAATAGAATTTTTAAAACCAAGAGTTTTACAAACTAGAGACCATCAACAGCAAATAACTGCCATTTTTCCGAATAAAAATAGGGTCTTTTGCGTTTTCTGTCTAACTTTTGCATAAGACACCTAAAATTTGCATTTTTTGCATACTTTTTTGGTAACAAAACGCAGCAAATTCACCTCTATCAGGTCTAAGGTTTGCTTTAGCAACTTATCGTCAAAAATCAGCGCTGATATCAATCAAGTCAAACAAATCGAACCGAAATTTCGGAAATATTCACGAAAATCTCTTCTAGTTTTGAGATTCGTCCTGTTTATTGGGCAAGTGATAGCTTTTTCGAAAGCGCTGAATGTGGTGAGTTTTTTGACAATAAACTTACAAGAGGTAGAACGAAAATCAAAACCAGAGGTGCTGGATGAAATAAACTCAAAAACAGCGATTTTTCAAAATTTTGGCTTTGGCGCCAAATTTTGCTAATAATCTAAAGTGCAGTTTTTGGGGGGCCGTGGGGTAACACTTTCCGTCACACCATTTTACATAGCAAATAAGGCGGTTTTCCCTGAAGTCACAAGTTCAAGCCCACCTCCCGACGACCTCAATTTTTGGTTTTTTTCTGCACCTTTTTTATTACAAGCCCATTCAACGTAAAATCGAAAAGTAGATACAGGTCATACAGATCATAAATATCAGATTTTCAACTTTTCCTAGAAAATTTTGAGTGCAGGTCAAATGAAAGTACAGACTTTAGTCAAATATAAGACAAAAAGTTACTTGAAACTTCAATCTCATCGAAAATATCGATAATCGTATTCTCAGTGACAATTCATATACCAAAATGTAGCCCTGGATCTCCTCTAAGAAATGGGAGGAGATCTTTGGTGATCGAGGACCTGTGAAAACTAGAAACCACTTTAAGTCTGGAACTCATTTTTCTAGTCAAATTAGACGAGTTTTTCAATTTCCCGCAAAAGTTGCTTCAAGCTCAAAATGCACTTTTGGGGCGTTTTGAAAGGCTCTACCTACCTGATGGGTTTCACAAGGAAAAAATAATTAAAAATCTTTCTCATAATTACTGTGTGACTCTTTTTAGGTTTCAGAAAATAATTAAATTGAACAAAACTGATTTTTAGTGGTCATCATTGGTCTAGTCAATTTGTCAGCCAGAGTACTGTGTGGGTAAGTCTCTACTCTTTTTTTCTAATTTTTTCGCTAGTCTGGAGTTTTTAGTGTCTTTTAGGGGCATGACCGTGCGTTTCAAAACTGACGGCAATTTTGTTTGTTTCGTTCTATTTTTCATTCGTTTTGCGTTAAATGTGATATAGATGACCTCATACTACTTTTAAAAACCAGGCAGGAAACTTAAAAAATCTAGATGAGAACGCGATTAAAAATTGTTCGAGAAAGGAAAGAACTTCCGCTTCTTCTCCGTGTAACGCATGGGCATGCCCCTTTAATGCAAATCTCGAAACAAACCAAATAGAAGTTTGAAAAAAATTCTTTTTAAATTCTTTATAAAATTCAGAATAGGGGTAGTTTGCATCAAGGACCCTAATTTTCAGGTTGATAGCAGACCACCCTAAAGTGGATCCTCTAGTCGTGTCAAACATAGCTGTGATATTGGGTGGACTGGCCACTGCCCTAGTAATTTTTTTTCTCATCAGTTGTTTTTGACTTTGATTGGTAACAAATGATAGGCTCCCTTTCTGACAACCTTCTGGATGTTTGCCGTCTACTGTGTGCCATTTGCATTTGGAGTTGGTCAGAACTTACTTATTGTTTACACTAACAAATAAAATTTGTGCAAACATTTTCTAGCCTGTTTTGCTGCCCTTCGTTCAATTATATGTGTGGAGCTGCTAGGCATAGACAAGTTGACTAATGGTATGGCTTTTGATAAAAATCGACAATACAGTCAAAGTCCTATTGACTGTATACAGTATTAACTGAATACAATTAACGTCACATACTGCCGTATTTTCTTCTAATAGAGTCCCCGGGGCTCTATTTTTTGGATGATTAAAAATTTTGAAATTGCTAATCAAAAATGGCCCTAACTCTGAAGTTCTAGTAAAAAAATAAAGGGGTGGAGCTCTATTAGAGGAAATACGGTAATTTAGTAAAAAGTCGTATTAACTGTAAACACTATTAACTGTACAAAGTTATCAAGACACACCAATTCAATAAAATTCTTATTGAATGTACAGTATTTCCTCTAATTTCTGGCTGCCAGCCTCATGCCACGATTAAAAATTGTCCTGCTTACCACCTCCCCTTCTTTCTGGGTGGGTGAACTTTTTCGTGTCGGACAACAAAAAAATACAGGAAAACCGATCTTGCTATGAGGATCGTCATTAACAGCTGAGCTACTATCGGGTTGTCTAATAAGTCTTGTAATAACAGGACTGTGTGGTTCGACACTTCGATGGGTTTCAAGTTTCACATCTATAAAACATAAAGCGAAATTCTTTAATACAGTCAAACCCCCATATAGTGTACCCCCTATATAGTGTAGACCCCGATATAGTGTATATATTTTTCAAATTTGGTTGGTTCTGGTAAGAAATGGCTTAGTCCATACCCTCGATATAGTGTAACCTCGATATAGTGTAACCTCGATATAATCTAACCCCGATAGAGTGTAGATTTATTCTGGTCCCGGTTAATAAAGAAAACCTCGATATAGTGTATATTGCAATTTTTAAATAGAAAATATTCTAAAATACGTTTGTCTTAGAGCGTTAATTTTTCGTTTCTGCTTAACCAGTATCTTGTTCGCTTTAAGCTGATTTTTATGCCTGTTTCAAGTCTTTCTTAATAATTATCATAATAGCGATCATCGAAGCAGCCGAGAATGAAAGCAACAAGATCAAGCTCGCTCAAGAATTCAATCAGCGTGTAATCATCGTGGAAGAGGTGGAAATGGAGCTCCCAGTCAGCCGACTTGAAGCGCAGTGTGCCTTTTCAATTGCCCGTTGATATGTGGAAAACAACTCCGTTGATCCTGCCGTGCTTCATTACACTGATGCATTGGATGATTATTTCTACGAAGAGCGCCGAAAAAAGAAACACAGCCAACAATAACCAGTTTCTTTTTGTCTAACCGTTTATGATTGTTTGTTGAGGTGGTGTACTAGTGTCAATGTATAAAAAACAAACGTGCTTTTTGTTGAAAATATTCTAAGATCACAGCAAAACCTCGATATAATGTAGTTTTTTTAACATTTTGGTTAAAAAACCTCGAGATAGTGTAGCCTCGATATAATGTAACCCTGTTATAGTGTAGATATAATCTGGTCCTTCGGGCCTACACTATATCGGGATTTGACTGTACCGCAAATACTCTAATGAACCCCCTACAGTTGACCATTTTCAAATTTGTTTTGCTTTTTTAACCCTAACATTGTTTATTTTTTAAAACGTGCGACCACTCATTTTGTAGAGTTTGGAAAGATCTGTAGGAGCCCGTTTATGAAAGTATTTACGGCAGGTTGCAAGAGAGAAACATTAAAAGAATAAATGCAACAATATCCTTTGATGGGTTAAAAAAGTTATATTTTTCTCCTGCTATATGAATTCTGAAACCCATCTAGGTATCAAACAGTTTTGGATTGATTATTATGAAAATAATCATTACTGTTGAAAAAAAGTAAAACCATCAACGTGTTAAACCACACAGTCCTGTTAATGCAAGATTTATTAGACAACCTAGTAAAAACTCTACAGTCGGAAACAAAAGCAATTCTCATAAGAAATATTAAAATGGGTCGCAGATAAATAAATAAAATTGTTTGACTATTAATCCAGTTCAGCTTATGGAATGCTTATGCTGTTTATGGGTATTGCCGCATTGATTGGACCTCCATTTGCTGCCCTTCTGAAGAACTTGACCAATAGCTACAACATGTCCTTTCATGGTAAATCTACTTTACACGATTAATCGAAAATTTAAATCTTAGTGTGAGCAGAATATTCGGTGTCAAGAAAAAAATTCACAAAAATAGCCGCTTTCAAATCTTTTTTACTCTGCGCCTAATACGATTTTGGTTTTGCATGTGAAAATGCTTTTTGATCTAAGAAATCACCATAAAATTTTAAATTCCGCCCAAGACAATGAATATTTAAACAAATGCGAAAAATATTATTTAAATATTTATTGTCTCGAGCGGAATTTCAAATTTTACAGCTATTTCTTAGATCAAAAAGCAGTTCACATGCAAATCGACCATGCTGAACACGAATCCGGTATCAGAACTCAGGTTTTTGTCAGTGGTTGCTTAGTTTTTTAGAGTGTCCACTACTTTCAATCACTGATTTTCCAACTGCAAGTGGTCATTTGGCTCTGGTTCCACCCCGTGTTTGCGTAAAAATAATTTCATGGATTTCTAAGCAAAAAAAAGTTGGCTCGTGAAAATTTTAAAAGTGAAAATTTTTTTTTATTTTGAAATGACGAATACTCAAAAATGGTACAGTCGACTCTCAATATAAAAAAAACCCTCAAAAATTTTTTTCCCGCCTAGGGTTTGACACTTTTTTTAGCCCGATTTTTGAAGTCTTTGGCCAGTTGTCTTTGGCTGGTCTAGTCCAAAACATCGCAAGGATTCCGATTTTACCAATGGATTCTCAAAATCGCAATAGTTTTGCCGAAAAGACCCGGGCCTCTCGATGTAACGAACACCTTTTTTGAAAATAAGTGTTCGTTATATCGAGAGGCGCAGTTCTTTTCGGCAAAACTATTGCGATTTTCAGAAACGATTGGTAAAATCGGAATCCTTGCGATGTTTTGGACTAGAGCAGCCAAAGACAACTGGCCAAAGACTTCAAAAATCGGGCAAAAAAAGTGTCAAACCCTTGTCGCGAGCGGCCACGGCCACCAGCACGTGAATTGGAAAAAAAGGAATGGAGGGGATATTTGATCCCACTCCCTTTGGATCCGCAGGGAATCGCCTTAACCAATAGGCCAGCAAACCCCAGGCCGGGAAAGCGAAGAATTTTGTAGACATCACTTGCGTCGAAGACGCAACACCCTAGGCGGGAACGAACTTTTTGGGGGAGTCGACTGTACTAAAAACGCAAAAACTTCAATAAAAACGGGTGAGAAGTCGCAGAACATTTATAATAGGACATAATATTCCGTAGTAATTTTTTTTCTTCGTACTTAATACATTTTAGTGATGGGCTGCATTATGGTACTGAGTGGAGTCGTGAGTCTGCCTTTAAGAGCAGTTAGCAAATATGAGGCTAGGAAGGCAGGCACAACGGTGGAGATGGAGCCATTAAATAAGACAAAAGAGGGAATTTAGGGTAATCACATTGTTACCTGACTGTGTCTAGTTGAAACTATTAGTTTTTTGTGCTTGGTTAACAGCGCTCATATACCGAATTAGGTCACACAATCGCAGGGAAGCCTTTGAGGACTAAGTTAAAAATAGATGCTACTGAATACTCAGTTTCCAAAAATGGCCTGGTCATACTTTAGAACCTGATTGTACAGTTGTACTTAACATTCGGAAGGCCGAGCGGCACTTATGCTTAGTTGGACTCAGAATTTTACAATGAACACGATGGTGTTTTTGGTTTTTTAAATTTTCGTCAAAGAAGCTTCAGAAGAGTAGATAGGTTGTGGAGTGCTCACAATGCAGGCAGGAAGTCGGCTGTGAAATTCTTTGAGGTCACGCAGCTCTGCAAGTTTTCAACATTTTTTGTTCTGTAAAATGATTTCATTTATTTTCAAGGTATTTTTTCAAATAGTTGGGCCGGAAAGTATGAACTTACATACGGATGTCCAACTTCGGACTTTCTATTGAGTTTGTGCATAAGTTCGCGGGTGTTTATGTAGTTAACATTTTCATATAAGTTTAAAATTTGTGCAGAAAATTATAATTTTTTAACCCATCAAACAATACCGATTAGGTACATGTGATAAATTTTCAATAGTGAAACCCATCGGTTAGTGAGTTAACTATGCACCACCGTCTATATGCACCCGCAAACTTATGGACCGCACGAATACCTCCATTATGTGCGAATGTATGTTGTGCAGCTGTTAGGGTGTAAAAAAATCCTAATCCTAAGAATAAAAAACGTGCGCCTAGGACGGCCTTCAAAACGCCCGAAAGGTGCATTTTGGATTTTTAGGCGTGTTTGCATGGTGCAGTGGGTAACACTTTCCGTTACACCATTTTACATAGCAAATAAGGCGGTTTTCCCTGAAGTCACAAGTTCAAGCCCACCTTCCGACGACCTAAATTTTTTGTTTTTTGTGCACCTTTTTTATTACAAGACCATTTAACGTAAAATCGAAAAGTACAGATCATAAATATCAGATTTTCAACTTTTCCTATAAAAATTTGAGCACAGGTCAAATAAAAGTCCAGACTTTAGTCAAATGCAAGGCATAAAGTTACATGAAACTTTAATCGCATCGAAAATATTGAAAATCGTATTTGAGTAACAATTCATATACCAAAATGTAGCAAAATGCTCTTGCACTGAATAGATCAGTGTCAACTTTCAAATTCCTCTCGATACAAAAACTATTCAATCTTTAAAAAAATCCAATATTTAAATAATTTTTGGCTCGAGAGGAATTTAAAATTTGACACTGATCAATTAAGTGTAAGAGCATTTTTAACAAATCAGCCATGCTGAACACGAATCCGATTCAGAATCTCCATAAAATTATCTACAGAATGGTATCCTATCCATTCTTAGTTGGTCTAGTGTGAGAAAAATTATAGCCATTTAAAAATAAATTCTTATCAAATGGCTGACACTATAATCTATGGGATTATGCGACAGTAAATTTTAATGACACACGGGCAAATAACTGATCAAAAGATAGCCCTGTTTTTGCCTTCTACAAGATGCAATTTACAGATGAACAAAATCTTTAGTTTATAAAAGTTATAATTATTTTTCGTACTTTCGTGACAAGACAAAAATCTAAAAAACTTCAAAATTTCAGAAGGCTCTAGTGAAGCTTGATTGACGAAAATTCAAAAAACACCATCGTGTTCACCGTGAAATTCTGAGTCCAACTAAGCAAAAGTGCCGCTCGGCCTTTCGAATGTTAAAAATGCATAAAAGGGCTGAGTTGTGCATTTGTAGAAAATTTTGACAAAAGTTTGGCAACCCATAGCATATTTGGC
Source organism: Ditylenchus weischeri (assembly GCA_029231635.1). NCBI lineage: Eukaryota > Metazoa > Nematoda > Chromadorea > Rhabditida > Anguinidae > Ditylenchus > Ditylenchus weischeri. The sequence goes on along the minus strand of JAMRYI010000788.1, from coordinate 27,672 downwards.
TAATAATTATATATAGTAGATTTTCCGATCACCGTAGCCCTATAGGGTTGCCATCGCTTTTTCACATGTTATATTTCGTCGGACTTGCTCATTTTTTTAGAAAATATATTTCTAAAAGCATTCATCAATCGCGGACTCTGTGGCAATTCCTCAAATTTTGTAAGGGATGGTGCAATTTTATTAGTGAAAACAGTGGCCACTGGATTCAAAAATATTCATTGCTACTGAGTATGTGGCGAAAGTCAAGCATGTAAACCGTAGTAGTCCTCATAGAGTGGGTTAGTAGCACCCGAATAGAGCTTTAAATAATTCAATTTGATTATTTTTTTATCGAATACTTTTGTTACTCTAGTTGTTAGTAGAAATTGCAATTATTGCCGTTCATTGTGTGTTTTGTTTAGTTTTGATAGTATTTACTTCGTTGTGAAAATAGTTTTGATACAGATTATAAAGATGATTGACTATAAAATGTTATGCTAACAGAACATACGATAAACCGCCACTCCTAAAAGTTCGTTCTCGCCGAGGGTCAGACCCTTTTATACCAGAACCGCCACCGTTTTCAAAATAGGGTGGTGGTTTATCGGGATTTTGTTTTCAGTGGGCAAATTGCAGGGTTTTTTAAAAAAGGACTGGTAAAATCGGAATCTTTATGATATTTTTATAGGGTTGCCGAACCTTCGAAAATTTCGAGCCCTCGGCTCGATGGCTCAAGTCGACTCGAAAGTTTCTATGGCTCTGCTCGAGGCTCGAAAAAAAAGTCGAGCTTTTAGCCAGAAGCTCGATTTCGAGCCCTCGTCTCGACAACCCTAGATATTTAGGACCCGATTGTTAAAACAGAATAGGCGAAAGCCTTTAAAAAATTGTCGAGAAGGCGAAAACCTGGGCTGGGACGAACTCTTGGTGGTGGCGGTCTATCAGATGTTCTACTGCACCATATTTTTACTTCGATATTTGGCAGCAATTAACAGAAACGAAAGAAAGTAAATTTTTTTAATTTACAGGGCCCTGATAATTGTACTGTGCCCCAAGGGACTTGTACTAAAAATCACAATTTTACGGGGAAAAGTGAGTCCTAGAATGCTGCCACTTAAGATTGAGTTTTGCGCTGCAGAGGAAAGCTAAACAACTGTGTAGTAACACGATGTAACATGATAAAAAGAGTGTTGGATTAAAAAAGAGTTAACACCAGCGCAGAGGGCAATATTAAAAAGTGGGAATCCCCCCACCTATTGAAATGGAGTCTACCTTACCGGGAACAAAAACATATTGTTTCTAACTCACTATTTCAATATTGTGTGGGTAATGCATATCATATTTATTTTAATTATACCACCCTCTCTATTAGAACCACCCAAACAATCTCGAGGTTTGTCACCCACCGGTCTGGCTTTCATCCAGGCTTCCACTATGAAGGACATTCCACTCACAGCAAATCTGTCAACGGACTACTGCCGGGCCACTGTCCGGAAATCTCTCGATGTGATGAAGTGTGTACAACAGGTTATCCAAAAATGCAAACTAACAGGCAAAGATTTATTTTTCGACAACGAAACTAACAACAATAAGCACGCGTATGGTTTAATGGGATTCTCTTCTTAACTAACCCTCAACCAGAGACCTTCTGCTGCTTCTTGAAGTACCTGCAAAACACTCGTAAAAGAACCTTGCCACCAATAGCAAGAAACTTACTCTTTCAATTGCTGCTGAGCGTCATCGTCACGGCCATAATTCTTGACCACAGCGCACGAGCATCCCACCACTTTGCGAGCCTTCCCCTCCTTGTCATACTTGCATTGGCCCACCATCTCTCCGAGCTGTGCTTTTTCATCAACCTCGATTATCGGAATGTTGTGGCTAAAATTATTATATTGTTTCAACATGAAATTCAGGCGACAAATTTGGTACCTCTCACAGAGAGCAAGCACCAACTTTCTGTACGAAGGCTCATCGCAATCCTTGGCGAGCACGCAGAAATACGCTTCACGCCTGAACTAATTAAAAAGTAAGATCAAAAAGTAAGCGGACAAATTCTTAAAAGCCTACTTGTCGAGGGTGCGAGCAACTTCGTTCAAACCACAAGCCAGACCATCCGCAATTTTAGCAGACTTCAGAGCACGCCTCAACGAAACGACCACCTCGAGCGGGGCATCTCTAAAGAGGTTCTCATTGGCGAATAAACAAGGCTACTTAAAAAAAAACAGACCCTGCTTGCATTTTCAGTTTTTGATGCAGTATTCGCAATATTCTAAAAAACAAGTTTTAGCTTTATTCGTACACATAAAGCTCCTCGAAATAACAATTTTTGAAAAAAAGTAACATAGGCAGAAACGTGAGTCAATTTTGTCACACTTTCCGCCCTTTTTCACGCCTTACCTCCTAGACCACCCATCCTTGTCTCTGTCAAAAAGTATTATATGTGGCGCTTTATACAAGAAGTACAAAAAAATAAAACAAAATTTGAAGAGATGAAATCAGGGAAGGGGAAAATGATCTGAATAGAGCTTTTGTAGATCCTTTTTAGGAACTAAACCAGCTCCGTGTTAGGACAAAAAAAGCTATTTAGATCAATTTTTCTGAAAATTGATCTTTTCATCAATTAGCACGGGAACCTGTGGCGACGAGACATTCCAGTAGGGCCAATGTCCTAGACCATCATTCGGAATAAACGTGACTCCTCTTCTGCCAAAAAAAAACAATAAATGACTCGCGTTTTTGGCTCGCTTTTTGCCTCTTTTGGCTCAGAGAATACATACTATTTGGTAATTTTGGGACAGAAACGCTGCCTATACGATCTCGCGTAAAAAAGCAATTTTTTTTAATTTTGCGTCTAATAAAATAATGTTCTAGGACATTGGCCCTAGCAGAATATTTTGTCTCCACAAGTTCCTAGGGGGATGTTAGAGGAAAATACTTTTTTCTCTGCTTTATTTCTTTCTTTTTTCGCCAAATTTACTCTTTCTTTCACCTGATTAATTTATTTTTTGCAGGATTTTAACCAGAAGTCTACGAAAATAGCCTATATCACTCAGAGGACAATGTAAATTAATGCAACAGCAGTGGTCATTCACTGCTTTTAAACTGCTCAAAACAACCGCAAAATCGGATTGGGTGCTTTAGGTTAGATTCCAGCACAAAATAAAGTAATTAGGCGGAAAAAACAGTAAGAAAATTACATGGTCAAAACCATTCATTCAGAGACCCCTTTTTAGGCTTTAACTCTACTAGCTGTTAACAGCCCTATCTTATGCACATAAATTCTACCATTTTTTGAGATATTTAGCAATTTGTGTGTTTTCCTCTAGTTCCAATACTAGGGTTGGCGGATAGCCGACATTTTCGGTTTCGGTTACCCGAACCGAAATTTTCGATTAACCGATCCGAACCGATAACCCGGAAAATTTCCGGTTTTCGGATAAAAAACCGGAAAACGGGTACTCGAACCGCCAACCCTATTCAATAGCACTTATTTGTTTGTTTGTTGTGGAATATAAACGGCTATAAAGATGGTTACAAGCTTTCAGGGTGCAGTGTAAGCTATTTTTATTCCCTCATTCTCAGCAATTGATACAAACAAAGCGAGTTATAAATATTTTGCCAATTGACTGCAGCAACCATGAGGAAAGATAAAGGGATTTTTTCAATCACAAGTTCTTCCCTGACAATTAAAATTATTTTGAGGTGTGAATGCTACGGTTGCGAATCAACCTATGCTGCAAAAATTAATAACTATCCGATTGACGGAAAATTCCTTCGTTCACCTTAAGACGCTATTCGTACTCCGGCGGGACATGAGTCGCGGGACAATCTTCGGAACAGTTCCAGACCAAATATTTTAATTTTAACTTAAAGCCATCTTATGCTCAAGAATCCAACAAACATTTTGAGAATAAGGGGAGGAGAAAAATGTGCCATTTCTGCATATATTTGGAAAGGCGGGTACCAGTGTAATTCAAACGAGAATTAATTTGACGCAATTTGGTAAGGGCTCGTACATTTTTCAGAGATTAGCGGTCAGAATTAAATATTACCCTTTTGAAAATAAGAATTCTCAGAGTTCGTATAAAAATATTTTAAAATTATCAAAAGCAAGACAGCGTGTCTCATGACCCCACCAGCAGGACACGCTGTCCCGCGACTTGCATTTATATTTATATAAACTTTGAGAGTTCTTATTCTCGGGGAGGAGGGGCCATTTAGGGGCCCGAAATGGGGGCCAGGTAAAATGGGCCATTTCAAATTGGCCCAATTTGAAATGGCCCATTTTCTCCTCCCCGAGAATAAGAACTCTCAAAGTTTATATAAAATATTTTAGAAATTATCAAATGCAAGTCGCGGGACAGCGTGTCCTGCTGGTGGGGTCACGGGACACGCTGTCTTGCTTTTGATAATTTTTAAAATATTTTTATATGAACTTTGAGAATTCAATTCATTTTCAAAAGGGTAATATTTAATTCTGCCCGCTAATCTCTGAAAAATGCCCGAGGCCTTACCAAATTGCCTCAAATTAATTCTCGTTGAATTACACTGGTACCCGCCTTTCCAAATATTCCCATCGGCGGCGAGCATGCCCCTTCAAGTCAAAATTAAAATAGTTGGTCTGGAACTGTTTGAAAGTTTGTCCCGCAACTCGTGTCCCGACGGAGTGTGGGTTCGAGGCAGTGTTTTCAAAAGTCAAGGTCAAGTTCAAGGTCAAGGTAAAACTTGACTTTAAAACATCAAGGTCGTTTTTCTCAATTTTTTGTAAGGAAAACGGGTCTGAATTTTTTTCCCCATCCCCTAAAGTCAAGATTTTGCGCTGAACAAAACGTACTTTTCAGAATAACGATATCATTTTTGTACGATGAGATATAGACTAAAGTCAAGGTAAAATCACCTTGATTTTACCTTGACCTTGACCCTCGGTAAAATCAAGGTGATTTTACCTTGACTTTAGGCTATATCTCATCGTACAAAAAATATATCGTTATTCTGAAAAGTACGTTTTGTTCAGCGCAAAATCTTGACTTTAGGGGATAGGGAAAAAAATTCAGACCCATTTTCCTTACAAAAAATCGAGAAAAACGACCTTGATGTTTTAAAGTCAAGTTTTACCTTGACCTGAACTTGACTTTTGAAAACACTGGTTCGAGGGTAAGTACGCTAGCCTGTACAACCCATAAAATGTTTCATTTGCTTTTCTATTTATTCCCGAACAGAGGCCATGACAGAGGTCAGATATTAGCTTACAATTTTATGTGGGAGTGTTTTGTGTTTATGCCTGTGTGATTCCAATTAGCGCTTAGCACATTTAGTGCTGCAGCCAATCCACTCACAAGCAGCAATATTCATTACGGAACATAATTTCTTCTTGATCATTTTGAGAAGGTCTTTCCACAAATGAGATGATCCGGAATTCCAGTCTCAGTTCGTAGTAGCTCTTTCCATCCTCCATTAATGTTCTGGAGGTCATGTGGCTGCTGCCTTTTTCACATGTAATCTGCATATTGAACTTGTCAAAAAAACGAATGGTCTCGTTGGCAGCTGAGGCGAGCTATAACATATTTCTAGCTTAGTCAGTTATTAGGGCATAGTAAAAAAAAAGGCTCAAACCAAATCATTTTCCGGACTATTCCTCTCAAAATCCACTGTCAGAAGGGTTGTGAGATTGAGTTGGAAGGGCAGACTTTTCCGCTTCATCCAGTCCAGACTAACCCTGGCTATTTCACTCACTGTTCTTGAGGAGCAGGGAACTAAATTGATAAATTTATTGGTCGCAGCAAAATCTAACCCTCGTGCGTCATTTCACAATCCCAGGACCACTCTTTCCGTAATAGCCCACCGGTTGATGATCAACCGGAAATTAATTAGCTGCTTTATGGTGGATGATTTGTCGGAATTAAAATGTGACCAAAAAGGGGCACAACTCGAATTCGACGTTTTTTATAGCTCTTATGGAATGTTGAGGATCGGCAAGTGTTAATTTTTCTTAAAATGTTGTTGTTTTCGAGTTTGGCTTGGTCGACATTGTGGTTCAATTATTCTGAATAAGGAAGTGACTAACGACTGTCCTCTCAACTTGCTGTATTACACTTTATATTACCTCCAGTATATTGTTTTATTCGGAGTTTCATATTATTGCGTCCAGTATATTGTTTTTATTTACCTCCAGTATATTGTTTTATTCGGAGTTTCATATTATTGCGGGAATCAAAGGAATAATGGTAGCACTGAATTTGTGAAAGCTAACGCCTAAAGCCCTGTTCACAATAGACGCGTCTGGCTTTGGCTATAGCGTTTGGCGTTGGAGTTTTGGTGTTCAAATGAATCCCCAAACGCCAAACGCCAAACACCAAAGCCAAAGAGTGTTCACAATGAACAATTTTAACGCTAAAGCCAAACGCTAAAGCCAGACGTTCAAAAACATTTGAAAAATGGTTTGGTTCAGATGCGTCGGCGTGGAGCAAACAGAAGTCGTGTCGAAGCAGAAGAAAATCGTCAGAAACTTGTGCATTATTTCAATGAAGAAGGTGCAGTTGAGTGGCAAAACAGAATGATATAATTTGTTGTTACGAATACCATGAATAAATTTGTTGAGTTAAATTTTTGTTGAACATTTTCATTTTGAACACTGTTTGGCTTTGGCGTCTGGCTTTGGGGTTTGGCTTTAGCGTTTAGCGTTTCATTGTAAACACTCGGTGAACCCAAAAGCCAAACGCCAAAGCCAGACGCGTCCATTGTGAACAGGGCTTAATTTTGGTCTCAGCAATTTCTGAGCAATCCTCAGAATTTTCGACGCTCTAAATCAGGAAGCTTCAGTTTCATCCTCTACAATATCGCCTGCTTGTATTGATTATCCATTAGAAATATCAGTACTTAAAGCCGCTTTCGTTTACTCTATATTCTAGATGTCTTATTTAGATCCTATTTGGCATGAGAGCAAACAAACAAAATTTTAAGTAATGGTAAGGACCGAGGTAAGAAATTGTGAGAACCTTTTTCCTATGGATTTTCGAATTCGATTTCTTCCTTGTCCCGATTTCATATTTCTTTTCTCTTTTTCGCGCTTGGACCTAGCATCCAACACCCCTCATAAGCAATAAGATGCGAAAAGTGTGAAACTCACGGTTTAAATTAATTAATCGTATATTTTATTCATAATCCGTGACGGTGGGGTGAAGTCATCAAAATCATATCAATTACCTAGGCTCTGGTGAGTGTCTCCAAACAAATCATCTTCCAGGGTGGGGTCCATGTCCATGGTCACCTAAAGAACGCAAACAAATACAAAGATACTTTAAACAGTAAAACAACCCAAAATATTTACCATTTCCACATCCAGTTGTTGAAGCAACGGTAGGTAGTCCTTCAACTGGTGCAAATTAGAGAGAAAATTCAAAGTGGAAGCTGCACCCAACTCATTGACTACCCTCAATTGGAAATGAGTGACCATATTGGTGTGCCATTTGGGATGGGTAAAGATAGGATGGAGTCGATGAATGGACATCTTCATGACCACGGCATCCTCGATAGGTCGAATATGGACACAACCGGCTCCATGACCGTAAAAAGCCAGAAAATCTTGTTGCTAAAATTTTTTGATGAGGTGCGAAAATAATTTGCAATAATATAATCCTTGCCACAGTCATTGAGCCATTCCTAAATAATTTTTTGGTATGTTCGATGCATATGCTTAAATTAATGGATAGTTTACCTGAGGGTGCTAGCGTTGATCATAGACAACCGTTTCCTTAACTGTTCTGGAACCCAATTAGGGTCATTGATGTGCCTGATGATATTGAGGGTAGAGGCATTAATGTTAATGAGCTGTTTGAGAACCTTCTGCTTGGCCGATTTGAAGAACTCCAACTCGTAGGGGAAGCTGAGAACAGTGACACCTGAATAAATGAATAGTGATTGGTGGGAATCATTCGGCGTATCAAACTCATGTGAGTTTTCTCGTGTTTTAATATATCGAATAGAAGAGTATTAGAATGGATTTTAAAAATGAAATTTTTAACCCCAGAAAGGGGCTAAAATGGACGGACCTGACCATGTTGACCACATTATAAAAACTTTAACTTTGAAATAATGATAGCTAATAGTCCCAAAATGGGAACTTATTCGGAAAGGGGGCCAGATTTTTTTTGTGAAAATTCGGGTGATACACAAATCACATCATTTTCAAATTTTTATTATTCGAACACATCGTATTCCCACACACAATCGAACACTTGGAAAATACTTATTTCACCGTTAACACATATGAACACTTCACAAATATGACTCCACAGATAATATAGCGCATCAGTGCCCTCGAACTTCTTTTTCCACAGATACTCAGAAAGGAATAGGACGAAAAGATGACGATGGGTACCACCACGGTTACGATTGGCTTGCTTAAACTTTTCCCATACTGATTCAATTGACTGCGTATATGCTGATTCAATTGACTGCAGGCTAGTGAAGATTGTGTCGTCATTGATTGTCGGCGCGACGAAGTTGTACCTTAATACCAATGTACACCAATTGAGTACAACAGTTTCTTATTGACTTATTGAGTACAACAAGAATATCGGCACGATAACCCCATGCAGTGGGAAGAAAATGGATGTCGACCAAAAATGACGAAAAAGAATTACTATTTTGATTTCAAAAATGTGGCTCCTTCCCGAAGAAGTTCCCCAAAATGTCTACTTCAAATAAAGACCGCTATAGCGCCACTTTTGAACGGTCGCGATAGGGGGCGTGTTGCCTTCATTGTTGTATTCGGACGTGCAATCTTCCTGAATTACGAAATTTTGAGACGGAGTGAAAAGCTGTGAGGACAGGATTTTTTATGAGATTATTGATAAAGTAGCGCACGGTGAAAAGTGAAAAATATCCTGATACACCTGTAAAGAGGGTGCTGATATAGTCGAGTATCGATATAGTGGCACCCTTCAAGTTCGAACCCAATTCTATCAGTTTTTTCTCACATGTCCTCGATCAGTTTAATTCGAAAAATCGTAACAATTCTGATTTCGCCGATTGTTTCTTGAAAATAACCGTATTTTTCCAGAACAGCCCGCGATTCTACATGGGGTGCCGTTATGTCGGCAACTGTGGGTCTTAATTTCAAAATATATTTTTTCGAAAAAATCGAAATCCTTACACTCTTTTAAATAAAACTGACCGAAGACATGTGGGAAGAGGCTCAGAAAATTAGCGTTAAAATGTGTCTAACACAGCTCAGGGTCGAAACTTAAGGGTGTCGCTATATCGGCATTCGACTGTATTACGCATTTTCCGGCACATGTGTAATCCATCATATAACGATGATCCTCGTCTGAGTCAAAACGTCCTGGTCCACACCTGCATTACTGACATTCCCTCAGGACCGGCAAAAAAATTTTGGTATTGATATGTGAACCTATGCCAACCTTTCAGCAGACGTAGCGCGGATGACTAGAAAAAAAATAGTTCTGATCATAAAGATATATCAAAGCTTATTAATACCAGCGCAGGCACATCCATGGTAGAACAGATAGCATTGATGTGCACTTCAGTGATGAAAATCTTGAATTCAGCCATCATAATTTCAATCAGTTGCTTCAGCCATTTGAGCGCCATTCCTTCTTTCTCGAAGTTGATATACAAATGATTGCGCTAAAAAATTGCATCAATAATTTTCAACGAAAAGACTCAAAGTAAACCTCTTTGGAGTTTTTCTCGGACAGCTTGCCCATATTACCATCTATTTGAAGAATAGTCAGCTTGGAGAGTTTGTTGAGAGCGGCCTTCCGGATGAGCTTATTAATGGACTGAAAATTGAACACAGCGTCATTGTGAAAAATAGTAATGATAAAACACCAAATTTGGCGATGACACCAAAATTACCTATATTTTGAAAAACAGTTTTGTGAAAAATAGACCAAATAATATATAATACATCAAAAGTATTGTCTTAGATAATGGACGAGCTTAAAGTTTCAACTTGGACAAACTGTATGCAAAGCTCTTTTACGGTAAAGTTGGCACCGGTGCCAACTGTCCACTTGGTTATCTTTTAATGGTAATGTCTAATTTTTTTCTCCCAAACCATCATAGTCACCAAAATTTCCTCGGAAATCTGAATCACAAACAGAATTAAAAATATATTTATTTGTTGAGATATAAGCTAAAGTTGGAAAACAGTCAGTATTTATCTGTATTTTCCTAAATTTGATCATATCCCAACAAAAATAATTTTTTTAAACTCTGTAAAAACCAAGTGGACAGTTGGCACCGGTGCCAACTGTCCCATGTCCCAAATCTGCGGCTATTTGTGGGGACATAATTGTTTCGCCAATGAGATCACTTCGCTAATGGTATGCTTTCGCCAATAGCTTCTTTTTCTCAAGTACTTTTATATTTTTGTCAGGGAAATCGTACACACTCATTTGAGCGAATTTTTTATATTGATTTTTCGTTCTTAGAAAGGTTCCAAAAGTATCAGTGAACCTCAGTATGGACAAGAAAAAGCATTTATAACCTGATAACGAGTTCTCACTTTAATAACTCGGCACCAGTATCTGAGTACACCTCCCTCAGGGGCGGGGTACTCAGGGCAACTCCCTGAGGGCACCCAAATGAGTTGCGCTCAAATGAGTACGAACCAGGCAAATTACCACTCATTTTGTAGATCATCTCTTTGGCTACAAAATTAGTGTGCACGATTTCCCTGACAAAAATATAAAAGTACTTGAGAAAAGAAGCTATTGGCGAAAACGTGCCATCGGCGAAACAATTACGCCCCTATTTGTGGCCAGAAAAAAGTATGCTGTGACTATTTTGAAAAATTTTGTTGCCAAAAATTATTCTCTTGCTGTTTTTAAATCTCTAGCCAGGAAAAAATATACGGGACTTTTTTTCGAATATTCTGTGGCCAGAAAGAATGCTGCCTATAAAATTTTGCATCCCATAAAAAAACAAGCATCATACAATACTTATTATGAATTTTTTGACCTAGCCAGGTTGTCGCAGAGAAGCATGCAGTTTATTTCGTATATTAAGGATTTATTGCGCACGGTTGCTATTATGGTGAGCCGGTCAGTGTTTCCGAAACTCAAGGTCAAACTCGAGGTAATGCTTGAGTTTAGTAAACTCAAGAACATTTTTCTCGATTTTTTGTAGGAAAAATGGGTCTGAATTTTTTTCCCTGTCCCGTAAAGTCAAGATTTTGCACTGAATAAAACGTACTTTTCAGAATTTTTATATCTTTTTTAAAGATGAGACGTAGCCATTTTTAGGCCGAAAATCACCTTGAGTTTACCTTGACTTTGACTCTGCCAAACTCAAGGTGATTTTCGGCTTAAAAATGGCTACATCTCATCTTTAAAAAAAGATATAAAAATTCTGAAAAGTACGTTTTATTCAGCGCAAAATCATGGGGACATGGAAAAAAATTCAGACCACTTTTCTTACCAAAATTCGAGAAAAACGACCTTGAGTTAACTAAACAAAAGGTTTACCTCGAGTTTCATTTTGATCTTGAGTTTCGAAAGCACTGGACCCGGTAAGCTGGGCCGCCTGGGACAACTAATGCACATCCCTGCGTACATTAAAAGTCTTACAAGAAATTTGAAAGTTGTCGAATCTAAATATTTCTGCCTCACAACCACCTGCTCACCAAATTCTATCAGCTGAAAAAACAGAAAATTTGTTTGACTGACTTTTTCATGGGCTGTAGAAAGTCTTACAAGATCTCGTTGTAGGGTGGGTCGTGCACCTTTTGCTTGTTTTTCTACAACAGGCATTTCGGAATTGGCAATAGTCCGGCTTCCTAGGCATTGATGATATTCTTCCACCGTGGAGGGATCTATTTTCTTCGCCAATTTGCCTACAAAAGAATTTGTGTTAGTGGTAAGAAAAAGATCAATATTAAAAACATTGCATTGGAGATGATATTGAAAGAGTACACAAAACAGACTTATAAATATTTTCACCACAAAAATTAATAATACTGAGAGAATGACTCACAACGCCAATCTTTTTTTTATAAAACATCATATGAAAAATATTTTGGAGTATAAGTGGGGTTGGCAAGGGTAGTGTTAAAACGACTTGCCGACTAGTTGCTGGGTTTGTGAGCACTTTTTCAGCAAGCTGTAAAATCTTCATTTTTGGCATTTCAGAAATTGTTTTGTAGATTTTGCCGTTCTGCGTACAATAGCTCAAAAAATTTTTTTTTGAAATGCTAAAAATGAAAAGTTTGCAGCCTGTTGAAAAAGTGCTGTCAAACCCAGCAACTAGTCGGCAAGTCGTTTTAATACTACCCTTGCCAACCCTGAATTTGGGACTCACCGAACTATGGATAGCAATTATACATCTTGGTCCCATATTTTTTTACATGTAGCTAGGGCGGGGAAATTTTCTTCGTTCCTACCTTGTATTGTGGAAAAAAGTGCCAACAAGATTTTTACTGACAATTCCGAATACCCGACAGTCATAGTCATGACCTCGGCAGGAGTGCACTATACCGCGTAGCCCAAAACTGGCTTAAAGCGTGTTTTTTTGATGTGTGAGCAATTAAAACATACTTAAAACGTGTTTTTAGAGTGCGGAAGGCCATTTTTGGAAAAAATAAATTTGACCAAAATTTGACTTTTGCCTTGGGGACCAAGGTAAACCACCTGGAGAGGATTTTTACCTCGTTTTTCTTACTGAGACTGGGTAAAAAGAGTCTCTAGATGCATTTTTTGATCAAGAGCGTTGCTCGGATTCATCTCAAAGGTAAGTGAGTGCGCGCATCTCTAACTCCCAAGCCCCCAACTCCGAGGTTCCTACCCCTCCGGGGCTTGGGGCTCGGGCTGAGATGCGCACACACACATACCTTAGAGACCAAACACTCGGAAAACTCTGGATGCATAAAAACAATGTACATGCCAGAGTTTTTTATGCGGTAGGTCCCTGCAAGGAAAACTATGTTCAAGATCTTCTTCTTTTGAGGAGTGGCTCCTACTCAGGCCAACTCAGATCCAAATGAAAAACCAAATGATGTTATTGATGTCGAAGATATTGTTGAGGAGACCGAATAAATGTTTACTATTGCGGCAATAAACGAAAATGAATATTCAAAAAAATTTCAAATCCTATCTTAAATAAAGTATTCACGTACCCTCTCCAGGTGGTTTACCTTGGTCCCCCAAGGCAAAAAGTCAAATTTTGGTCAAATTTTTTTTTTTCCAAAAATGACCTTCCGCACTCTAAAAACACGTTTTAAGTATGTTTTAATTGCTCGCACATCAAAAAAACACGCTTTAAGCCAGTTTTGGGCTACGCGGTATAATGCACTTTAGCCATGACCTCCTATATTTCTGAAACTTATTGAAAGTAAATTTTGCTGGAATAAAACATTTTTCGTTGGTATTATTGGGTTGTTGGATAGGTCATGGTGTTTTTTTTTCAATTTTTCAAAAATTGAAAAAAAATAAAGATGAACGTGTGGTACCCAAGCTCCGAGTTTTTGAACCTTCCCATGGAGTGAAGATGTTCCGCTACAGCTGAATGGCGACAGCCCATCTTCTCCGCCAATTCCCTTGTCGTTTGGCGTGCATCCTCGTGCAAAAGTTCATTCAATTTCTCTTCGTCGAACTCAACAGGGCGCTCGGATCGAGTCGAATCTTTGAGGTCGAAATTGCCGTTCTTGAATCGCTTAAACCAATTTTGAGCCGTCCTGATAGGCATTGCTTCTTCGCCATACACCTTAATCTCTCGAGCTGTTTCCGTGTCTTTGACACCTCGATTAAACGCGAAAAGTTCATGGTGTCGAAAATGCTCATTTTTGTCAACTTGACACTCCATTTGAATGATCTGAAGATTAACGAAAATTAACTCCAGCAAAAAACCAAATGCCCTATCTTGTAGGGCGAGAAATTCTCTTGCGGATAACGCAAAACATTTTTCCAAAGCATTTAATTTTTAACGCGCCAATTCAAATTAAAAACGCCATGACTTATCCGACAACCCAATAGTTTGGAGATGGCAAAGCAGTGTACCGTTGAAACGTCAACCCTCTATAAAGTTCGACCTGCTTACCGGTTCGACTGTTTTGTTTATCTTAATTTGAGCGTTCCTTGTCGAAATGGATATGTATTTTTTCTGGTGCAAAAAGATTTCTTTTGTGGTGCAATCGGAACTTTTTGCTCAAAAAAAACCGATTTGCACCAAAAAATTTTTTTGCACCAGAGAAAATCCATATCCTGCCAAAATTGGCGCGAGTCTTATTTGCCTGGGGGTTTACAAAATCAATTCAGGTTTTTTCAACGGTACGATTTTTTTAATCTAAAATGAACTGTAGCTTTAACGATAACAGAAAAGACAGAGACACATATTAAATTAAAACACATTTACAGGGTGTTTCAAGAAATTCCGCCACTTTCAAATAGCTATATCTTTTTTATGGTCCGGTTTTTGAAAGTCTGTTTTTACAGGTCGACTGAAATTTGTCGAAAGTTTTTTTGGTATATAATGTGAAAAACACGACTTTCTTATTCTATACTAGGGTCAATAATTTATATTTTTCGATAAATTTGGTATTAAGATTGTCGGCGCTAGTATAGAATATCCCCCCAAATCAGATCTTCTAAAAATCGTTTTAACTACCCTTTGGAACAATAAATTTAGGCTTAGCCCTTAAGCTTAGGGGTAGGCCAGCGTATGGAAGTTGTGACTAATAAGTGTTTGACGCACTTTTTCTGGGGTCTGGAACATATGTTTGGGTGCTCTTTACTTAGGCTTAGGGTAGGCCAGCGTATGGAAGTTGTGACTAATAAGTGTTTGACGCACTTTTTCTGGGGTCTGGAACATATGTTTGGGTGCTCTTTACTTAGGCTTAGGGTAGGCCAGCGTATGGAAGTTGTGACTAATAAGTGTTTACGCACTTTTCTGGGGTCTGGAACATATGTTTGGGTGCTCTTTACTTAGGCTTAGGGTAGGCCAGCGTATGGAAGTTGTGACTAATAAGTGTTTTACGCACTTTTCTGGGGTCTGGAACATATGTTTGGGTGCTCTTTACTTAGGCTTAGGGTAGGCCAGCGTATGGAAGTTGTGACTAATAAGTGTTTTACGCACTTTTCTGGGGTCTGGAACATATGTTTGGGTGCTCTTTACTTAGGCTTAGGGGTAGGCCAGCGTATGGAAGTTGTGACTAATAAGTGTTTTACGCACTTTCTGGGGTCTGGAACATATGTTTGGGTGCTCTTTACTTAGGCTTAGGGTAGGCCAGCGTATGGAAGTTGTGACTAATAAGTGTTTGACACTTTTCTGGGGTCTGGAACATATGTTTGGGTGCTCTTTACTTAGGCTTAGGGTAGGCCAGCGTATGGAAGTTGTGACTAATAAGTGTTTTACGCACTTTTTCTGGGGTCTGGAACATATGTTTGGGTGCTCTTTACTTAGGCTTAGGGTAGGCCAGCGTATGGAAGTTGTGACTAATAAGTGTTATACGCACTTTTCTGGGCTCTGGAACATATATTTGGGTGCTCTTTACTTAGGCTTAGGGTAGGCCAGCGTATGGAAGTTGTGACTAATAAGTGTTATACGCACTTTTTCTGGGCTCTGGAACATATATTTGGGTGCTCTTTACTTAGGCTTAGGGGTAGGCCAGCGTATGGAAGTTGTGACTAATAAGTGTTATACGCACTTTTTCTGGGCTCTGGAACATATGTTTGGGTGCTCTTTACTTAAGTTTTAGAAGGCATAAGTTTGGGGAATTATTCTATACTAGGGTCGAATAATCAGATTGTTAAAAAATGGAAAATAGACCTTTCGGAGGAAGGGTATGGTCTAGTCTAGGGTATAGTCACGTCTAAAAAATTGTGAAAATCTCTTCTTTATTTTTTTTAGAAAAATTACTTGAGTGTTGCCCGAATTTATTGCTATCACCTTTCCTCTCTTCACCAAAAAAGCCAAAAATAATTTTTGAAAAAAAAAGTGATGAATCAAGCAAAATAAACAAAAAAACAACAGAATTTCTAAGAAATCGGTTTGTTTGGCTATTCACCTATTGAGAAAATTTGCACGAAAATCAGACCAGCTACTCACGTTTGGGCGAAGTCGGCGTAGCTTTATCCGTCGAAACATCAGCAGACATCTTCTTTTTCGCTTTTCCAGAGCTCTGTCCAGCCTACTTAGCCAAATAAATAACACCTAAACCAGTAAAACAATTAGTGAAGCCATATAAGGCAACACAAGAAGGACAAGGTCAGTAAATAAATCATACTACTTATTGGTGGTGGTCAGCTCCTGTATATCCCTCCTACTACTGCTACCCACACGCATCTGCAAGCCAAGACATACACAGGGCAGAGGTCAACCTATATAGTGGCAGCAGCCGGAAGTGTGGGCTCTCTCTCTCTCTATTGATTGCTGACCAGTGGTCAGTGTGCATGTGGCATGGAGACAACCTTTAAACAAAACAAATAGGAATACCGCAAATGTTCTAATAGAGCCCCTCTCTCGACTTTGAGGGTCTGAATCTCGGAGCAAAGTCAATATTTTGCAAAGCTGTTCATTGCATTTTCTTAACTCCCACGAGCTCTACTGAATCTGCGTTTTAGATTTTGAATTTTCACCTGAAAATCTCGAGATCGACCCAAAATTTTCCCGATATCCGAGAAGTTTAAAAATAGAGCCCCCGGCGGCTCTAAAGAACATTTACGGTAAAATGTCAAAAAAATCAAATTCCTTTTTGATTGATCACTTGATTCATGAAATTTAGGGGCCGTTCTATCAGAATTAGTTATTTACCGTAAATGTTCTAATAGAAAATAGAAAAATAGAGCCCCCGGGGCTGGGCCACTATATTAGGGGTCTTTTAATTAGCGCGGACCAGGCCTGGGGGCCACTATATTGAAGGGCCACTATATTGGGGGTTCATTTATCTAGATTTTAGATTTAACCAGCCAAATCGAGCTCAGGGGTCCACTATATTGGAGGGGCCACTATATCCGGGGCCACTATATCGAGGTATGACTATACTCAAAATGGGAAAATTTAAAAATTTGAAATGAATTTGAATTAAAATGTTTGTTGTCTCGCGATGAATTCGAAATTCGGCGGGTAGTTTTCAATTTAACAGTAGTTTCATAAGTAAATCGACCACACTCCGGTAGCGCCAGGAATTTTTTAAATTTGGCGGGAGTTTGAAAAAATTTCGAAAATATACAAGGTGTCGGTTTATCAGAGGCAGTTTCATTGAAAGGAACCCGCCGAGGGGTGTCGGTTAACTGAGGGCGTCGGATAATCGAAGTGTCGGTTAAACGAGGGTAAGGCTTGTGGGATTTCTTTGTCTGCCAACCAAATTTTTTTGAGTGTCGGTTAACTGAGGGTGTCGGATAATCGAACTGTCGGTTAAACGAGACTCGACTGTAGTTATTAACCAATGTTGAACAGGGTGGAGAAATCGCCTTCGATTTGGATGTTCATCCCAAGCACTTGCACTCCACCCACGAGTGACGGAAATCTTAAAACAGTTTGATGAGAAGTGATTGCGAAAGAATGGCTGAATTATTGTTAGGTATTTCATATTTCTCATTTTAATCTAATAGTAATATCTAATACTCACTTATCTCAAGATAAGAGCACATCTTTTGTCCAATCAGCCAAATATCATTACAGAATTATGTGTTTCAATAACTTCAACAGTTCACAATAGTTGTCTTCTAATTCAAATTAGTATAAGTGATTCGCCCGAAATGTTGTTTTATCAACTCCTATCAACATTTAATGGCTTTAAATGGGTGGAAAACACAAAAAAATATTGGGAAGACCGATTCAGAGAATTTTTTTTGACAAAATTTTGGTGAAAACCATGGTACCCACCCTCATGGTTAATATGGGGGGAGGTGACCTGGATACCCATAAAACGGTATTCTACCATGTTTTGGCCACTAGAGCTGTGCAAAAAGAGCCTTTTAATACATGTATGACCAAGATTCCTTCTCAGAACAACCACCAAGATTCCTTCTCAGAACAACCACCAAGATTCCTTCTCCTTCTCCCCTTAGGGGTTTGGGGGGTTGGAGTTGAGATGCGCACACCCACATACCCTAGACACAAATCACTCGAGAGTTTCTTTATGAGGTAGGCCTCAGTTAACAAAACTATGTTCAACCCTATCTTTTAGTCTTTTTATGAGTATCCATGTACCCTATATTTTTCAGCCATAAGGGTGGGTACCATGGTCTTCACCACAATTTTGTCAAAAAAAATTTTTTGCGGAAATGGCCTTCCCAATTGTTTTTTCGTTTTTTTCTACTCATTTAAAGCCATAAAACATTGATAGGAGTTGATAAAACACCATTCTGAGCGAATCACTTATACTATAGTTTAGCCCAGATTATTTTTGTTTAGATATTCTCCTATCCATCAACTATGGCGAAAATTTCCAAACTTGGCAAAATCGGAATCCTTGCGATATTTCGCATCAGGCTAACGAATTGTATTCGGCAAAATTTTTTAAAAATTAAGGTAAAAAACTGTTTGGAACGAACTTGAGGGGGGATGGTTTCGGTTTATCGAGAGTCTACTGTAAACTTAAAGAACCATGGTTTTCGGACGCAGCAGCATGTGCGAAAATTTCTTTCGAAGAGAACTGTCCCCGCCCATTCAAATTTCGCACATGCCGCTGCGTCCAAAAACCATTGTTTTTAATAAGCTTATTCTAGATAATAAGCGGTACTTGTGCTGTTTAACCCCATCCCTTATTTTTTTGGATTTTGGTTGCAAAAAAGTGATTTTATCGCTAGCTGTGAATCCAGAAACTGGCGCTTACACTCAAGCAATAGAATCGCTTTGGCAGAAGCTCAAAATGCGTCACAAGAAACAATTTGGAACGTCCCGTGAATTATTTCTCAGTTATGTCTCTGATTTATGGCGTATGGCGTAGGAGATTTGCTGGATGTGATGTTTTATATCATTTGTGGTCTATTATTTGTGAAGTGTATCCTGTTGAGTGTGAATAATTGTATTACATGTGAATAAAAGTCGTTAAAAATCACTTTTTTGCAACAAAATCCAAAAAATAAGGGGGCCTTAAACAGCACAAGTACCTAATAAACAAATCCTACTTTTTTAGACTGGCAAGAAAACAAGAATTTGCAAGAAGGAACCTGTCAGGATCCACAGTTTGCCAGCGGAAATTATGGTATTAAGATTGTCGGCGCTAGTATAGAATACCCCAAAAAATCAGACCTTCTAAAAATCGTTGTAACTACCCTTTGGAACTACAAGTTTAGGCTCAGCCCTTAGGCTTAGGGGTAGGCCAGCGTATGTAAGTTGTGACTAATAAGTGTTTTACGCACTTTTTCTGGGGTCTGGGACATATATTTGGGTGCTCTTTACTTAGGCTTAGGGGTAGGCCAGCGTATGGAAGTTGTGACTAATAAGTGTTTTACGCACTTTTCTGGGCTCTGGGACATATATTTGGGTGCTCTTTACTTAGGCTTAGGGGTAGGCCAGCGTATGGAAGTTGTGACTAATAAGTGTTTTACGCACTTTTTCTGGGCTCTGGGACATATATTTGGGTGCTCTTTACTTAGGCTTAGGGGTAGGCCAGCGTATGGAAGTTGTGACTAATAAGTGTTTTAAGCCCTTTTTCTGGGGTCTGGGACATATATTTGGGTGCTCTTTACTTAGGCTTAGGGGTAGGCCAGCGTATGGAAGTTGTGACTAATAAGTGTTTTAAGCCCTTTTCTGGGGTCTGGGACATATATTTGGGTGCTCTTTACTTAGGCTTAGGGTAGGCCAGCGTATGGAAGTTGTGACTAATAAGTGTTTTAAGCCCTTTTCTGGGGTCTGGGACATATATTTGGGTGCTCTTTACTTAGGCTTAGGGTAGGCCAGTGTATGGAAGTTGAGACTAATAAGTGTTTTACGCACTTTTTCTGGGGTCTGGGACATATATTTGGGTGCTCTTTACTTAGGCTTAGGGGTAGGCCAGCGTATGGAAGTTGTGACTAATAAGTGTTTTAAGCCCTTTTTCTGGGGTCTGGGACATATATTTGGGTGCTCTTTACTTAAGTTTTAGAAGGCATAAGTATGGGGGGGGGTATTCTATACTAGGGTCAGATTGTCTCTTATTCTTCCTTATAACCCATGCCTATTTGCAGACCCGCATCTTTGAACAGTTGGACTTTGAAACGAAAATACAAATGGAAGGGGTCTGCAGCAGATGGAGAAACATCATTCGAGCACACAGCTGGCGCCATACAACCTGCTTCGATACTAACATGCTTAGTGTCACAAAAACTAAAGATTATAGTAAAATCAAAGGAAACAATCTGGTAGAGAAGTCAAAGAGCAAGGTAATGTTTTGTTTGAGACATTTATTCACATACAACCTTTCTAAATTTTCAGTTTGCTGCCATAGCCAAAAGATGTGCTCCTTACTTGAGTGATGCGAAATTAATGGGACTCAACTACGACTTTTACTGGGACACGCTTCTGAGCCAAATTCCGGCCAATCAAATGCAACATCTAGAGGTCCTTGGCTGCAAACTTGATCATGTCCAGCTTTTGCAGATTGCTGACCGCTTTGCCACCCTGAAGAGCATTTGGATTTCAGGATATGATACAAATGTGAGTTGTCAATTAAGTCTTTACTTTTTCCTGTCCATACAAACAAATCTCAGTATGGTGGCCCCTCACCTCAGGACTATGATCCGACATTTTTCCGATTTTTTAAATCTTTTCACCACTTCTGCTTTAACAGTCTGGTCTCAAATATCGTGAGGATTTCGATTTTGCCGGTCGTTTTTCAGTACACAAAACAATTTTGTCAATTGACAATGAACAAATCCTAGATATAGTAGCCCTTTAACTTTTTGAAGAAAACCACGGCGCTAGTGAAGAATAGCGTTCCAAAAATCACCTTGGTCTCCCCTGTTGTTTTATTTGTAAAAACAACAGGGGGAACCAAGCTGATTTTTACGAAAAACAACAGGGGACTGCTGATTTTTACGAAAAACAACAGGGGGGACCAAGCTGATTTTTACGAAAAAACAACAGGGGGACCAAGCTGATTTTCGGAACCCTATTCTTCACTTTAGCCGAAAGCAACTATATCGAGGTTTTGTTTTTAATTGACAAAATTATTTCTGAAAAATGACCGGCCAAATCGAAATCCTCACGATATTTGAGACCCGACTGTTGAAACAGAGTGGTAAAAATTTTTTTGAAAATCGGCGTGAAAAAAAGTGTCGGACTCTAGGCGGGAACGAACCTGAGGAGGTGGCCACTATATCGAGGTTTGACTGTAATTGTATGGAAATTTTTTAAATTTTTTTTACAATTTCAATGAGGCTTAACAGTTATTGTTATAGCAGACCACATCACTGGATGGCTTTTTCAACACCTGCGATTTGCTTGAAAATTTAGTTCTGGATCTGTGTGATATAAGAAATGAGTCCTTTGAGAATCTACCTTCTACACTCAAAAGCCTGAATCTGAGTTTCTCGAAGATGAAAAATGCTCAGTTTGCTCAAATTGGTGCTCGATGCCCACAACTGGAGTGTCTGCAGCTAAGAGGAAACATGAAAAACTGCGATTTGAACCTACTTCTTTCCAATCTCAAACAGTAAGTCATTTTTCAAAAAAAGATTCCTTTATATTTGTTAAAAGGAAGGGGTGGTGCTAAAGTTATATAAAAAATCGGCTCTATTTAAGAAGAGGTACCATTTTTTGCCATACAACACCCATCCACCCAAAAATTTCTACGTTTCAGGCATACTAACCCCATTTACCCCAATATTTCAAGTTTTCAGACTCACGACCCCCATGCCCCAACCTTACTTTAGGCTTAGGTCTTAGGCTTAGCCTTTAGGCTTAGGATATACCATTTCACATACAAACAAACCTCAAGAAACACAATTTGTATGCCAAGGGCTTCAAAAAAACCAATAGGGGGGACCAAGGCAAAAAATGGTACCTCTTCTCAAATAGAGCCAAAAAATCAATGCGGTCCTATACCAAATGGCAATTGCCAGCAACTGTCTTGGTTCGCGTTCTCGAATAGAAGCTCAACTCCTTAGATTTTGACTAAGATTTCAGAGTTAAGCTCATTTTTTATTGACAATTATTCAGGGCTCCCATGTTTTTTTCCAAAAATCGGAAAAATCTCAAAAAAAAATCAGATTTTGGGACGAAAAATCAGATTTTTCGTAAAACACACAAAAATTAATACAGTCAAACCTGGGTTATCCGACACCCAAAGGGACCGCCCTTATGGTGTCGGATAAACGAGGTGTCGGTTAAACGAGGTGTCGGATAACTGGGGTGTAGGTTTACCAGGCCAACCAAATGGGCTCATGGTTCGGATAAAAGAGGGTGTCGGTTAACTGGGGTGTCGGATAACTGGGGTGTAGGTTTACCAGGCCAACCAAATCGGCTCATGGTGTCGGATAAAAGAGGGTGTCGGTTAACTGGGGTGTCGGATAACCCAGGTTTGACTGTACTAATGATTTCCTTTGTACATAAAACATCAAAAATCAACAAATAGACCAAGTAAAGTTAAAAGATCAGGGATGTTGGATAGCTGAATTTCAATAATATTTCTCTTCAGTTTGGATTTCTATTCTTCATTCTTAAATTTAAAAGAAACTGCGCCGCAGGCAAAAATTTTGAAAGAAAACAGAGAAAAACGTAAAAAGTGTTTGTGACAATTTACAAATTTAGCCAGTTTTGTTTCTGTTTTGCTAAAATCAGACAAATCAAAATTCTTCGTTAAAAATCAAACCTTTTCTGATTAATCAAACGACATGGGAGCATACTTTCACGGGCGCCGGGCGCCCGTGCAAGGCGCCGATTTTTTTAAGAGCCTGGCGCCCGTTTTTTTCATGGCTGGCGCCGGCGCCCTTAATTTGTTAAAAATACACCTATTTTTTGGTTTTTTAAAATTTATATTTTTTATATATACTGGCTGCTGAGTTCAGAAACAAGAGCACGTAATCTGTTTTAAATTATGTTTTATGCGATTGTTTTTAAATACAGTTATACCTCAGCTCGTTTAGAGCACAAAATCTGTACCATATTTTTGTCCGTAAAAGTTAAAACCTTTTAAAATAAAAATTTGTTTTGTTTGATTTAAAAACAGAATAAACCCAATCTGGCGCCGGCCTTTTTCTATACCCTGACGCCGGCGCCGAAATTTTTAAAAGCCTGGCGCCAGCGTCGTCGCCGGCGCCCTAATTACACCCTGGCGCCGAAATTTGAAAATGCCCGGCGACGCTGTTTTGCTGCCGACGCCGTTTTCTGAAAGTCAAGGCATGGGAGCCCAGCAATTATTTGATTTTTGGAAGATTGAAAGAAACAAGTCCAAATATTCATGCTTACTTACAGTTAAAGAAAAATGCGACACAGTCAACGTTCCCAATAAGGACACCCCAAAAAGTAGAGCTCGACACTTTTTCGTACCTCAATTTTTGACCCATTTTGGGAATGTGATTCATCAGTCTTGTGCGTAAATATTTTTTATTACAGTTCCTATTTTATAACACCGATCGTTTATAAGAATCATGATAGTTCAGCTATCGGATCTGCGACGCTCCCAATAATGACACGATTTTTAAAAAAAAGTGTTCTTATAGGGAGCGTGGCCCTATATGAGAATAGGATTTTTTTTTGCCTTGGTCCCCCCTGTTGTTTTTTTATGAGTTTTTAATAGGTTGTGACGGTTTTCTGACAATTGTCCAGACAATTGTCCGGGCAAATTGGACAATTGTCCGGGCAAATTGGAAATTGTCCGCCTATTTGCTCGCCGCTTTCAAATTTGGACAAATAGAAACTGTTTCCTTATTCAAATCCGTTATTTTTTAACATACCCACAATAGAAACTGGACAATTGTCCAGTTTCTATTTGTCCGGGCAATTTCACAACCCTAGTTTTTGATCAAATCTTTATTCAAATCTACAACAGACATTCATCAACTGTATATTACGGATAGATCATAACAATTTGGTCAACCAATTTCTCCAAGTACTTCCAGTTTTTTGCACGGCAATTTTGACGAAAGATGGATTTTCATAAAAAAAAATCAGCAGGGGGGACCAAGGCAAAAAAAACAATCCTATTCTCATATAGAGCCAATAACAAAATAAGTCAAAAGTTTGAAAAATAAAGCGTGGCACTATTGCTGTTTCACAGCACTTTTCAAAGGTCAGCTTTTTTGTGACTTTTTCCAAGTTTTTTTGCTTTAATATGTCCATATATCAAATAATCATTTATTTTATCAGGTACAAATAAGTACAAACATATTAAAAATAGATAAAAATAGATCAGATAAATAAAATATATTTACTAAAAAGGTCAAAAGATACGAAAATAAGGGCCACCATTTTTCTCTTGAGAAAAATAAGGGAAACATCGAAATGAAAATGAAAATATGCAACAAATAAAATTTTATTTAAAAAATATTCAAAATCCTGAAAAAATTTTAAAAAAATCGTGATTTATTTTTTTGACCTTTGGGTTCCTAAACAGCAATAGTGCCTAAAGCGTTTTTAGTAGAGATGATGACGGACGGGACAATTCCGTCCCGTCCCGTTAATTTTTAGAGAATCGTCCCGTCCCGGAATCCCGCCCGGAAATTTTTTGGCACCCGTCCCGAAAAAAAATTATTTAAATTCCGTCTCGTCCCGAAAAAATTCAATTTTTCAACAACTACCTTCAACTTGTAATTACAGTCAACCCTCGATATAACGGACCCTCGGTATAACGTCTCTACACGGCCGGTCACACTGCGGGCCGTTATATTGAGGGTTGACTGCACCATGAGTCAGATCTTACAGGAAGCCCAACAAACGTGAATCAATCGGAAGAATGTCAAACGTCTGGAAATTGAAGCATGAATAAAGCATATAGGATTGAAATTCCCGATCGGAAATTTTTATGACCGTCCCGAAAATCTTCCCTGTCCTGGGGTCCCGTCCCGATATAACTTTTTGACCTGTCCCGTCCCGCGTCCCGTCCCGAAATTTTGAAATTTGTATTCTGACCCGTCCCGTCCCGAAAAGGTCAAGCATCATCTCTAGTTTTTAGTCTGTTTATGAGTATTTTTTTAGCCTGAAGAAAGTGGTCATCCGTGGATATGTACCTGTGCAACTACCTTCTTTTGCCCATATGGAGGAGCTTAGTCATTTGGAGATACGTTCTTTTAACTCCCTATCTGGCCATCTACTCGGATCCATAGGCCAGATCAGTCAGTTGAAGACTCTTTCTCTGGCTCAATGTGATGTTAGAAATGAAAACTACAGTGATGAAGCGTTGCTGCAATTGGCCAGTCTCGAGAAGCTAGATAATCTAGACTTGGAAGCAATCGAGTATTTTAATGATTCAGCTCTGATGGCAATTGCTGAAAGTAATCCTGGACTCAAGGTATTATTTATCATTTTTGGGAACTTATTTAGCCACGGGGCGCATTTCATAATTTTTGTCTCCTAATATCTCCTAAGTAACTTTTTTTGCTGAAAACACCAAGAACATTGTTTTCCGACAATATTCTAGATAAAAATGAGTTTTTTTTTGGAAACAAAAACTAAAATTTGACCAAAACCTTGATTTACCTTGGTCCCCCAAGGCAAGAAGTCACATTTTAGTCGAAACATTTTTTTGCGAAAAATTGAATTTTTGTGTCAGAAAAATAGAAACAACGTGCATTTATTCAAATATTTTTCTTTTCTTGAGTGCTTTGAATTTTGACACCAAATATTTCCAAAATGTCTCCAGGGTTAGGCTCTCACTCAATTTGTACATCAAAATTTTTCAAAAACCAAAGGGGGACCAGTGGGAAAATACCTGATAGGTCAATAGCCAACGTTTTTGTCGAATTTTTTAGTAAGGGTTGGATTCGGTCGGTTAACCGAAAACCGGTTTTTAAACGATTTCTAAGTGATTTTTATATTCTTAAAACGATAAAAAAAAAGTTTTTTTCTGACATTTTTCTACATAAAAAATGGATTTGAAAAACCAATTTTTTGACTAAAATATGACTTTTCGTTTGGGAGCCAAAGTAAACAACTAGAAAAGGGTACGTGGATAGCCCCAAAACTTCTGAAAAGATGGAATTTGAACATAGTTTTGTTAACTGGGGCCTACCGCATAAAGAATATACAGTAGTTTCAAGACGAACGGAACATAACTTTTTTCTAGGGCGATTTTAAATTCTGTAAACGCAGATTTTGGTATATAATGTGAAAACAGATTTTCGCTTGGTCCCCCTGTGGTTTGGCCTTACCCATCCAAAGGCCACCTTACAGACCGGTGAGCCAAAATGGGTCCTGTTATCCCTGATGCATCCCAAGACCAGTGCCCAAACCACAGGGGACCAAGCGAAAATCGTGTTTTTCACATTATATACAAAAAATTGTCATCAAAAACTGAGTCGATCTGTTTACAGAATTAAAAATCGCCCTAGAAAAAAAGTTATGGCCGTTTAAAAGTAAAAGAATTTCTTGAAACAATCCAATTAGGAGCCATCAAGCACCCTGCGTTCCTTCGGGGTGAAGGGGGTTTGATGGGTGAGAGATGCGCGCACTCACTCACCTTAGACAGGATTCCGAGCAAGACTTTTGATTGAAATGCATTTAAAGGCTCTTTTTGCCCAGCTCCAGGGACCAAAACGGGGTAGAATACCTTTATATAATATGGTTCACCTTGGTCCCCCAAGGCATAAAGTCATACCGTATTTCCTCTAATAGAGCCCCGGGGCTTTATTTTTTGGATGCCCGAAAATCGGAAAATTTGGAATTCGATCTCGAGATTTTTGGGTGCTAACTAAAATCTGAAAAATGCAATCGGTAGAGCTCGTTGGAGTTAAGAAAACGTGTAAAACAGCTTTGCAAAAAATTGACTCTGGGCTGAGATATAGGTCCTCAAAGTTAGGGGGCTCTATTAGAGGGGGGGCTCATTAGAGGAAATACGGTATTTTAGCCAATTTTTTATGTAAAAAAGTGTCAGAAAATAACTGTTTTTATCGTTTTTAGTAGGGTTGGATTCGGTCGGTTAACAAAACCGTTTTTGTTGGCAAATAAACCGAAACCGAAAACCGGTTTCAAAAAACCGGGAAAACTGAAAACCGGGTTTAGCAAAATACCGGTTTATTTGCGACAAAAATTAAACGAAAACCAGGTACAGTACAATTAACCGACCGGAAATTTTGGAAAAAACCGATCCAAAAAAAAAACCCCGACCGAATCCAACCCTAGTTTTTAGGTTATTAAAATTACTAAGGAGACTTTTAAAAAGGGTTCACAAAAAATAATGGAATGCGCCCCCGGACTAAATAAGTGCCATTTTTTGTTTAACATAATTGATATATTTTTAAGAAATTACGAATTTCGGAGTGCCTCATGATTACTGACGAATCTATTTTGTATGTGCTCAAGAATTGCGAACAGCTGAACCAGCTGGATGTCAGGAATTGTAGGAGTGTGACAGAGAAGACGCTCAAGTCCATCGATCAGAAATTAGTGGCCAAACGTGGGGCAAATCTCCATACAGACAATGAACCAAAGAAAACTTGTTTCACCACTATAACTCATGACTTTTGTTTTTATATTCTGTCCATTAAAAAATGAATGAACCGTTGATGAAAGGATAGAAAATAGCATATAACATCTGCAGGGTGATTCAAGAATTTTGACTTGGCACCGGTGCGGTGCCGGTTCGGTGCCAAA
>JAMRYI010000778.1:0-73055 GCA_029231635.1 Ditylenchus weischeri | reverse complement strand
AAAGCTGAAGAAATCACCACCGCAAACCTAATTACCATTATGGGTGCCGGTGTTGTGGGCGCATTAGCCTACACTTATTCAGACAGCTTCTGGTTTTCTGCTGTAGAGGCAGAGGTTTACGCACTTTCTTCATTATTTACTGCCATTGTATTTTGGGGTATTTTAAAATGGGAAGCCGTTGCCGACGAACCTAAAGCCGACAGATGGTTGTTGTTTATCGCCTATATCATGGGTTTATCAATTGGTATCCACTTGTTAAACTTACTAACCATCCCAGCAATCGCTTTTGTTTACTACTCCAAAAAAGAAGCAAAACCTACAACTTCAGGTATTTTTAAAGCCTTAGGCGTTGGTATTTTAATCTTAGCTGTAATCCAATATGGTATCATCCAATATTTGGTTTCTTTTGGTGCTTACTTCGATCTTTTCTTTGTAAACACCTTAGGTCTAGGCTTTGGATCTGGTGTATTATTTTTCGTAATCATACTCGTAGTCGGTTTTGTTTTAGCTATCAGATACTCGATCAAACAGCAAAAAAAGGTATTGAATCTAGCTTTGTTATCAACGGTATTGATCATTTTCGGTTATAGTTCTTTCGCTATGATTTTGATTAGGGCACAAGCTAAACCAAACTTAAACAACAGTGATCCAGACAACGCATTCTCATTTTTAAGTTATTTGAACCGTGAGCAATATGGAGATAGACCATTACTTTTCGGTCCAAACTATAACTCAATTCCTAAATATCAGGACGATGGTTCTGCTCCTATTTTTAAGGAAACAGGCAAATCTTATCGCAAAGGCGATACTAAATATGAAGTTTCGGGCATCAAAACAAAACGAATTTATGGAGAGAATGAGAACTTTCCAGACAGTATCCGCCGTTTACAACACGAAGTATTATTTCCTCGTATGTATAGCGATGAACAAAGACACGTAGACTATTACAAAGATATGATGGGAATGAGCGATGATCATTTCCCAAGTTTCTTTGACAATGTAGGTTTCTTTATGCGCCATCAGGTTGGTTTCATGTACATGCGTTATTTCTTGTGGAACTTTGCTGGTCGCCAGAACGAAGAGCAAAGGACAAGGCAGCCTTTACGAAGGTCAGTGGATTAGTGGTGTAAAACCAATTGATGCCTTACTTTATGGAGATCAAAGCAATCTACCTCCGTCTATCAAAGAAAGTAACTCGTACAACCGTTTTTACTTTTTACCTTTAATTCTTGGCGTTATTGGAGCGGTTTGGCATTTTGGTCGCCACCCTAAAGATGCAGGAATTATTGGTTTGTTGTTCTTCTTTACTGGGTTGGCCATTGTGATTTACCTTAACCAAAAAACCAATGGAGCCGAGAGAAAGGGATTATGCCTACGTAGGCTCTTTCTATGCTTTCGCTATATGGATTGGCCTAGGCATCATTGCCATCAAAGAATGGTTGTTAAAGAAGCTTGATCCAAAAATGGGCGCTATTGTAGCAAGTGTTATCGGTTTATTGGCAGCACCAGTGCTTATGGCCAAAGAAGGCTGGAATGACCACGATCGCTCAGAAAAAACCTTGGCCCGCGATATCGCCATTAGTTACATGGAATCTTGCGCACCAAATGCGATCTTGTTCACCTATGGCGATAACGATACTTACCCACTATGGTATGCACAAGAAGTGGAAGGTATTAGACCCGATATTAGATTGGTAAACTTAAGTTTATTCGATACCGACTGGTATATCAATGGCATGAAGCGTAAAGTTCACGAATCTGAAGCTCTACCAATTTCGATGACAGAAAAACAATATGTTTCTGGTGTGAGAGATGTAATGTACTATAAAGACATGAACATTGCCGATCCTGTAGAATTGAAACAGATTGTTGATTTATTGTTATCTGATGATGCAGACGACAAGTTACCTCTACAAGATGGTTCTACCACCAACTTTATTCCTACCAAGAAATTTAAGTTGACGGTTAATCCTCAAGATGTAATTAACACTAAAACTTTACCTGCCAACCGTGCTGGAGAAATTGTGCCTAGCTTAGAGTGGACTTTCAACAAAGGCTATGTTACTAAAGGTACCCTAGCGATGTTAGATATCTTGGCCCACAATAACTGGAAACGCCCAGTTTACTTTGCGAGCACAGTGCCTTCAGATCAATTTAACGGCTTAGACAAGTATTTATATAGCGAAGGCTTAGCATTAAGATTATTGCCTTTAGACCCTGCGAAGAGAGGTGAAGAAGACCAGCCTATCAACTTAGACCCGATGTATGACAATATCATGAACAAGTTTAAGTGGGGTAACATTAAAAATGCTAAATATTTAGACATTCAGTCTGCTGATGATATTTCTATCTTCAATAACATCTTTAACAGTGTAACTACTGGCTTAATTAAAGCTGGCAGGTTAGAAGATGCTAAAAAAGTGATGAAGAAATATGAAGAGGTAATTCCTACCAAAATTTATGGTATGCGTGCTGCTATGGGTGCTGCTACGATGGCGCAAAACCTTTACATTTTAGGTGAAACTGAAAAAGCTAATGCTTTGATTAAGAAGTATGCAGATTATATAGGAAAAGAAGTTACCTATTTGGGCGATGTTTCTAAAAGTAAAAACAGATTGGTTGGTCAACAAAATATTCAAATTGGACTATTTTATGGTCTAATGCCAATGGCTAAAGTAGCTACGCAGTACAACCAGCCTCAATTAGCGAAAGAGTTGGAAAACCAGATCAAAACTTTATTTGCTCATGGAAACTTTGCGCAGTATTTCGGCGAGCTTCCTCCAGATTTCATGAATATGTAAGCAATTTATAATCCATAAAAAGCCGTCCCGATTTAAAATCGGGACGGCTTTTTTGTCTAATACCCTCTCTGCCCGTCGGGCATCTCTCCCAAAGGGATAGTAGCAACATT
Source organism: Ditylenchus weischeri (assembly GCA_029231635.1). Classification (NCBI taxonomy): domain Eukaryota; kingdom Metazoa; phylum Nematoda; class Chromadorea; order Rhabditida; family Anguinidae; genus Ditylenchus; species Ditylenchus weischeri. The sequence continues at coordinate 70,144 of JAMRYI010000778.1, read as the reverse complement.
AACTTTCTCTCCCAAAGGGAGAGATGGCGTAGCCAGAGAGGGTTTCCACTACAATATTATTTTAGTAAAGATTACAGGCGGTCTAGCAGCGCCATTCTAAAAATTGGCATAGACCAACAAAAAAGCACGACCATTAGATCGTGCTTTTTTTATCTTTTTTTAGTACCGCCAGTATGTAAACTGGCCACTATTACCTGTCTACCGACTACTCATTTACCACGCCCATTGCGCAGAATTTGTCAATCCTTTTAGAAATTAATTTCTCAGCACCAACTTTCTTCAATGCTTTTAGATCGTCTACGATTTGAGCTTTTAAAGTACCAGCCATTTCCTCAGGATTTTGGTGTGCACCACCTAGCGGTTCTTTAACCACACCGTCAATCAGTTGGTTTTTGAACATATCTTCTGAAGTAAGCTTCAAACATTCAGCAGCTTTTTCTTTGAAATCCCAGCTTCTCCATAAGATAGAAGAACAAGACTCTGGAGAAATCACCGAATACCAAGTGTGTTCTAACATGTAAACTTTATCACCAATACCAATACCCAATGCACCTCCAGATGCACCTTCACCTACAATGAAGCAAAGAATTGGCACTTTAAGCACAGACATTTCTAACAAGTTACGTGCAATAGCTTCACCTTGACCACGTTCTTCGGCTTCTAAACCTGGATAGGCACCCATCGTGTCGATGAAAGAAATTACAGGCTTATTGAATTTTTCTGCCAAACGCATTAAACGTAATGCTTTTCTGTAACCTTCCGGGTTAGCCATACCAAAGTTACGATATTGACGCTCCTTGGTATTTTTACCTTTTTGGTGACCGATTACCATTACCGTTTCTCCGTTAATCGTAGCGAAACCGCCAACAATCGCTTTATCATCACCAACCGTTCTATCACCATGCATTTCGATAAAATCGTCGCAGATGAGGTTGATATAATCCAATGTTTGCGGACGCTCTGCATGACGCGACATTTGAACTTTTTGCCATCCAGTTAGGTTAGCATAAAGAGTTTGACTAGTCTGCGCAGCTTTCTCTTCTAGCTCTGCAAGTGTAGCCGACATATCTACTTTAGTTTTATCGGCAATTTGCTTAACCTTTTCGATTTGCTGATACAAATCACTTAAAGGCTTTTCAAAATCAAAAGATGTTTTTAATTGTTCCATAGTGGGGCAGCAAAATTAAGCATTTATATGGAAACAATTGACAATAAAATTAATGCTTACTTAACAATGCCTACAAAACGAGCTTCTATCTTACTTCAAAACTTGATTTTTTGGCGAATAAAAGGCAATCTTGAATAGCATTACAAATTTGCAACTTAGCCCCGATTGAAGTGTCAATACTTTTTGGTGCATAAACGAACAAACCTCGTAAGTTTTGGAAACTTACGAGGTTTAAGGGTACTGACATCAGCAAAAAGATTAGAACGAAAAGCGGGACTGACTTTAATCGTGGTCCAAATTTGCGCTTCAAAAGTTAATAACTATTACCCAGACCTCATCGTTTTAAACCTTTGAGGCATAAACACTAGAATTTAGCAGGCTGTCCTGGTTTCGGGGTTGATTTTTTAATGAACTCACGAATGTGATCGTTTCCAAGTGCTAAATCTACCTTGCGCAAGTACATCATGTGGCCACTTTCGTACCCTTCCCAACTCATTCTATCTTTTAATCTACCACTTGGATCCATTTGCCACATATTGTATTTAGCATTGAAATAATCGCAAGCACCGTCATAATAACCAGACTGCACCAAGACATGCAGATACGGATTTTGTGCCATTGCCGCTCTCAAATTTTCCCCCGTATTATCGCCTGTCCTATCCCATGGATTTACCGGACCAAACATATTGTATTTCAAATCGGTTTTGTAGTTTAGTTCGTTGCGTAAATACATATTGATAGCTGGCGTGAAAGAATGGAGCCACGAGGTTAACTCTGCATTGTAATCAGGGCGCTCACCACCGTCAGATTTGTCAATTCCTTTGTATCTAGAATCTAGACGGCCCACCGTAAAACCTTTATCTCTTAGAAGTTCCTTCCAGAATAAATTAGTACTAATATCTAAGTTGTTTTGTAGAATTACTTTCTCTGGCAAGCCAGAAAAACGAGCCATTTTAGCGGCTATCTTCTTTTTTTCTTCGGCAGGAAGAAAGCCTCCTTTTGCCATTGCTGGCACTAACTCGTTAATGGTAAATGTTTCTACCTCGGGCAGCATATCGGTCAGTTTTTTCGATTGCAAATCGTTAGCCAAAGCTTTGTGATACCAAGCTGTTGCCGCAAAGTAAGGTAAGCGTAAAGCAGCATCCATTGCTTTTCCTCTTTCGATGCCTAACTCTGTTGGCGAAACTAAAATAACACCGTTCAAGTACATCCAATGGTTACTTTGCAATTCTAACGCTAAGCCCGAAACACGGGTAGTACCATAGCTCTCTCCTATCAGATATTTTGGCGAAGCCCAACGGTTGGTACGGGTTACAAAGGTGTTGATCCACTCTGCCAAGTATTTAATATCTGCTCTTACACCGAAAAAACCGATTAGTTGTCACATCCTTGCCTACTGTTCTAGAATAGCCAGTATTTACAGGATCGATGTAAACAATATCTGCTACATCTAGTATCGAAGTGCTGTTGTCATTATAACCATAAGGCTGTACGGGATAACCCCTCATCATCTATTTTTAACACTACTGGACCGGTGTAAGCAATGTGCATCCATACCGATGCCGAGCCTGGGCCACCATTGAAGGAAATCACTAAAGGGCGACTTTCTTTGTTGCCAACATCAGTTCTTTCGTAATAAGTATAGAATAATCCAGCGAGTGTTTTGCCTTCTTCGTCCCACACTGGCAACGTACCTGCAGTTGCTTTGTAAGGCACGGCTTTTCCGTTGATAGTTACGGTATGGTTGGTTACCACCGAACTTTCGGGAACGATATTTCTAGAAGCGATGTTGGTGTTTTGTTTAGTAGGAGCTTCTTCCTTAGGTGCTGAAGTAGCGCCAACTGCTGAACCCGTTTTTTGGGCATTGCCTTGTGCTTCTTGTCTTTGTGCAAAAGCAACAGTAGAAAGCAACAATGCAAAACTAATGATGGTAAAGGTTTTCTTCATTTTTATATGTTTAGGTTTGTTGGCCATAAATATCTGCAATGAAGATGGCAACACCTAATCAGCACTAAAATGTTACTTTATTTTTAAACCTAGCCAGCTTAAATCAAATTGCTTAGCTTTGCGTAAAAGATACGCTTATAAGATGGAACTTCGTCAGAATATTAAAATAGCCGTAGATGCAATTGTTTTTGGTTATAAAGAAAACAGCCTTAACGTGTTGTTGATTAAACAGAAGTTTGGAGTTTTGAAAGATCAGTGGGCGCTAGTGGGAGGTTTTGTTAAAGATGGAGAAACATTAAGCACTGCTGTAAACAGGGAACTTGCTGAAGAAGCTGGCATTAAAGTAAGTTACCTAGAACAACTGTATACTTTCGGTGACGACGTGAATAGAGACCCGAGATTTCAGGTAATCTCAGTAGCCTATTTTGCATTGGTAAATTCTACCAAACTAATTGTAAAAGCAGATACAGATGCAGAGGATGCACAATGGTTTCCTATGCACAACTTACCTCAACTAGCATTCGATCATGGTCTAATTTTGGAAGCAGCCAAACAAAGATTGAAAAACAAGTTAAGCTACCAGCCCATTGGATTTGATCTACTACCAAAAGAGTTCCTTTTCTCTGAGTTAGAAAACTTATACTGTACTATTTTAGAGAAAGAAATAGATAGAAGAAACTTTAGAAAAAAGATTTTAAGTTTTGGCATTGTGGAAGAAACCGAGAAATTTGGCAGCAAAAAAAACGGAAGGCCTGCAAAATTATTCAAATTCAACAAACTGAAATACAATAAATTAACAAAAGAAGGATTTTTATTTGATATTTATTTTGCGTAATTTATACACAAACATTTGCAGGTTATTTTAATTGTTATAACTTTGCGTAATAATTACACAAAATAAAAAATTATGATACTTAATCTAGATCAGAATTTTAAGCCATTAGATGGCGAAGAATTAAAGTTTGAAAGTTTTACTTTTTCTGGTGGAGAACCACACATAAAAATCAACCCTAATTTCGAAACTGCTAAAGGTGTAACTATAACCCATAGACTAAATTCTTTTAATGATCTTGGCTTGCTTTGTTTAGCAGTGGATGCATTGAAAAGAATGCAAGTAGCGATTGTAGATTTATATATTCCTTACTTCCCTGCTGCTAGACAAGACAGGGTAATGATTAAAGGAGAACCGCTATCAGTAAAAGTTTATGCTGATATCATCAATAGCCTAGGCTTTAAAAAGGTTTTAGTTTTTGATGCACACTCTGAAGTTACACCCGCTGTACTAAATAACTGTGAAGTAATTGCCAACCATAAATTTATAGCCAAGGTGATGGAAGAAATTGGCAACGAAGCCATATTGATTTCTCCAGATGGCGGAGCGCTAAAGAAAATATACAAGGTTTCTGAATTTTTAGGCGGCGTTGAAGTTGTGGAGTGTAGCAAGAGCAGAAATGTTAAAACTGGAAAGTTATCTGGCTTTAAAGTATACGCAGATGATCTACAGGGAAAAGATTGCTTAATTGTAGATGATATTTGCGATGGTGGCGGAACGTTTATCGGTTTAGCAGAAGAGCTACGAAACAAAAATGCTGGTAAATTATACCTAGCAGTAAGTCATGGCATTTTCAGTAAAGGTTTTGGTGAGTTGAGCAGCTCATTCGAGAAAATATTCACTAGCAATTCGGTTAAGGATTTTGCAGGTTCTAGCGTACACCAAATCAGCTTAAGCCACGCACTTTTATCTTAGCTCGAAAAATCAATTTAACAGATCATTTCAAAAATCATTACTATGAACCCGTTACTATTAACTGATGGCTACAAAGTTGACCATCGCAGACAATACCCAACCGGAACAACTTTAGTATATTCTAATTGGACACCAAGAAAAAGCAGAATTGAAGAAATTGAAGAGGTGGTGTTCTTCGGATTACAATATTTCATCAAAAAATACATCTTAGAAGATTTTGAGAACTATTTTTTTAAGCAACCAAAAGATAAAGTTATCAGAGAATACAGCCGAAGAATAAATAACTATTTGGGTGAAAACCAAGTTGGCACTAAGCATATAGAGGATTTACACGATCTAGGTTATATCCCAATGGTATTTAAAGCTTTACCCGAAGGCGCAGCTGCTCCTGTTAGAGTGCCGATGTTTACCATGTATAATACTAAAGCAGAATTCTTTTGGTTAACTAACTATTTCGAAACCTTATTATCTGCGGTAATTTGGATGCCTTGTACATCTGCCACAATCGCAAAACAATACAGAAAGGTATTAGACCGGTTTGCTTTAGAAACGTCTTCAGTTCCAGAATTTGTTGACTGGCAGGGACATGATTTCTCGATGCGTGGAATGGCAGGTGTAGATGCCGGATTAAGCTCTTCTGCAGCACACCTACTTAGTTTTACTGGCACCGATACCATTCCTGCAATTGATTTTCTAGAGCAATACTACAACGCAAATTCAGACACTGAATTAATTGGTGGTTCTGTCGCTGCGACAGAACATTCGGTAATGTGCATGGGAACTACCGAAGGCGAATTGGAAACTTTCAGAAGGTTAATCTGCGAAGTTTACCCTAAAGGGGTTCTATCTATAGTTTCAGACACTTGGGATTTATGGAAAGTGCTTACCGAATACCTGCCAGAACTTAAAGGCGAAATAACCAATAGAGAAGGTAAAGTTGTAATTAGACCCGACAGTGGCGACCCAGTGGACATTCTTTGTGGAAATCCTAACGGAAAAAACTTGAACGAACAAAAAGGTGTGATAGAACTGTTATGGGACTGCTTTGGCGGAACAACCAACGACAAAGGTTATAAAGAGCTAGTGCCACAAATTGGTGCTATTTACGGAGACAGCATCACAATTGAAAGAGCAACTCAAATTTGCGAAAGATTAAAAGCTAAAGGATTTGCATCGACCAACGTGGTATTGGGAATTGGTTCATTCACCTATCAGTATAATACCAGAGACACTTTCGGCTTTGCCATGAAAGCTACTTATGGAGAGGTTAATGGCGAAGGAAGAGAAATTTTTAAAGATCCAATCACCGATGATGGAACAAAAAAATCAGCAAAAGGATTAATGAAAATTGAGCTAAAAGATGGCAAGTACTCTTTAGTAGACCAAGTAGATTGGGAAACAGAAAGTACAGGAGAACTGGTTGAAGTTTTTAGAGATGGAAAACTATTAATAGACCAAAACTTAAGTGATATCAGAAAAAGGGCAAGAATATAATTCTTGCCTCTATTTTAATATCGGCATTAATACCTTTAAATCACCATCTACTTTATGACCGTAAGACAAGCCCAAAATCTTTGCTAATAAGGGATAGATGTGTACATTTTCAAATGAATTAATGATCAATCCCTCTTTAAAAGCTGGACCCCACGCGTAAAAAGTTGCCTGCATATCTGGCATGTCATTATCAAAGCCATGCTTACCGATAGATGTTGGTCTGCCTGTTAAATTGAAAATTTTGGGTAATCTAGGAATAAGAATAATATCTCCTATTCTCCCATCTTTATTGTCCTTTGCTCGGTAATGCCAACGCTTAGGCATTTTGTTGGTTAAATAGACATCATAATCTTTTCCTTCAGCTTTAAGCTTTTTATAAAGTGGCTTAATATCTCGCTTATCTTTCGCATAAATTTGGATCAGCGCATCACCATTAGGTACAATAAATTTACTAGTATCTATAACCGACGGCAAATCTAATGTATTTTTATTATCCGCCTCGGTCATTCCGTGATCTGACACAAAAACAAAGTTGACATCCAATCCCACTTCTTTGGTAAGTTGTACCATTTGGCCCACAGCATCGTCTACCAATTTTACAGCAGCAGCGGTTTCTTTGGAATTGCTACCAAAATGATGCCCAGCCACATCTACTTCTGGAAAGTAAAAATTAATCAAATGCGGACGCTTTTCTTCTGGCAATTGCAACCATTTTTTCACGGCATCAATCCGAGTATCCATCGGGATTTTAGTATTGAAATTATACCAGTAAGTTGGTCTAACCCCTTGAACAGCCGTTTCGGAGCCCAACCAATAAAAAGCCGCTGAAAGCATTTTTTGCTGCTCTGCCAACACCCAAATGGGCACGCCGCCATACCAAGTACTGTCTTTAATCGCACTCGGATCTGTTTTCACATAAATTTGCTTCTTGTTGGGATCGTAAAAAGAATTGTTCACAATACCATGCGTAGAAGGATACATTCCGGTTGCCAAAGTATAATGATTGGAGAAAGTAACCGACGGATAGGAAGGTTTCATGGAAACTGCCTTCACTCCTTTCTCTCTCAACGCCAATAGATTTTTTGCTTGATATTTATCGGCATAATCATTTCTAAAACCATCCGCAGAAATAAAAATCACATAAGGCTTTTTAATTTGTGATGGATCATTAATCCTACCAGCGACTACCTGTTGCGAAAGATCTTGGCCAAAAAGCGCCGTATCAATACAAACCAGTAAGCCAAAAAACAAGGCAAGCTTTTTCATTAGTATCATCCTACAAAAATAAGCTATTTTGAATACTGCCATGTAAAATTACAGTAAGCAAATAGAATGATGTCAAATGAAAAACCTTACGAAGTCTACAAAACCTCGTAAGGCTAGTATGCTATAACTTAAATTTGATCCCGCCGTTAAACACAAAGCCATCTAAAGGGGCATAAATATCCCTAAACTGAGGATTGCTAATAGCACCTGTGTAAATATTGTCGAAACGGGTTTGGCGACTGTCCGTAAAGTTTTCGAAATTGATATAGATTGAAAAGCGTTCCCATAATTTTTCGATCATAAAACCCATGATGGTATATTTTTTACCGTAACTACCATCATTTAATAACTGCTTGCTAAAAGTGTAAGCCTCCAAACCTACCTTCCATTCGTCGTGCACCTCATACATTAATACCGAATTAATTCTATGTTTCGCCGTTAAAGGATTATCAAATCGTAAAGTTCCTTCATGCCGATGAGCATCGGTGTAAGTATAACCTAAAAACAACTTAAAATCTTTGTAACCTAATTTCACGTTAGTTTCAGTTCCTTTGGTTTCAATGTTTCCAGCTACGTTTACAAATTGGTAAAGCGCCCGAAGTTGTTGGCAACAACTGTAAAGGATCATCAATTTTTGTAAAAAAGAATAAGTGGTTAATGGTAAAGGAAACTTTATCATCAAACAAACTAGTACGATAATTAAAATCGAGGTTTAAACCATAGCTTCTCTCTAGTTTGTTAGCCTGCGAGTTCAAAGCTAAAACGTCACGATATTGCAAACGCTCACTATCTTCGGTAAATAAAGTTGGTGCTTTATAACCTAATCCACCGCCTAAACGCGAGGTAAATTTGTCATTAAACTTAAACAAAGTTGATAAACGTGGCAGAAAAGCAGTTCCGTAATCTACTACGTGATCTGCACGCAAACCAGTTTCTATGTGCAACCAATTATTGGCTTTGAACGTATTTTGAAAAAAAAAGCACCAAATGTGGTTTGGTTATAATCTCGCAAAGCGGATGTAACTTGCTTTTCCTTAAAGCTATCTGTCCAAAGATTGGCACCTGCAACCCATTCAAATTGTTCGCCATGATTGGCGTAATTGGCTTCTGTGAAAGTAGAATATTGTGTGCCATTAAATATGTAACCTGGCATAAACAACTTCCTGTTAAAGTAACCGATGCTATTTTTGAAAGTGACATGACTACACTTTCCGAAATCGTGATCTAGTGCAATTTGTGAACTCAAACGTTCGGTTTTATTCTGCTCGAAATAGCTATGCGAAGGATCAGTTCCATCTTTAATGTAGTGCATATCGCCACCTACCCGATCCTCAAAAGTAGAGTTCAAGCCAATCATCAACTTTGTTTTAGCTGTTGGATAATAGTAGAACTTAGGATTGAAACTGTAGCGCTTGAACTTTGGAATAGCCGACAGATCAATATCTGCAGGATCGTAAGCTGCATTACTTTGATAGGCCGCAAAAATGGTAGTACCCACCTTTTCATTTCTCTTCCCATAAAAACCGTTTAAGCTTAGGCCCTTGGCACTGGTACCGTCTAGGTGAAAATTGAGTTCACGCTCCATTTTTGGAGTTTTTGATATAAAGTTCACCAAACCTGCAATTGCTCCACCGCCGTACAAAGTAGAAGCAGAACCTTTAATCAGTTCCACTTGTTTCAAATCTAGCGGCTGAATTTGCAATAAGCCCAAACCGCTAGCAGCACCTGCATATAACGGAAAACCATCTTTTAAAATTTGGGTATATCGGCCATCTAAACCTTGAATTCTGATGGCTGCATTGGCAGAAGTTGCCGAAGTAGTTTGAGTTTGAATACCTGTACTCTCGCTCAATACCATCCTTACGTCGCCAGGTTTCATATTCATCTTTTCTTCCAACTCTTCTCCAGCAATAAACTCTACTCTGGTAGGAATATCTCTGATGGTTCTTGAACTTCTGGTCGACGTGATGACCACTTCATCTAAATCGTCTTCATCATGTGCTAACTCTACTGTTGTAGGTTCAGTTTGATTTAAGGGAAAAATCAGGTTCAAGGTTTTTTCTTGGTGACCAATAATTTTGAAACCGATAACTTGTGCTCCATTTGGGATGTTTTGCAAGGTAACCAATCCCTTTTCATCTGTTTTTGCAATGAGGTTTGTTCCTTTAACATAAACCGTAACTTCGGCTAAAACCTCTTTATGATCTGCGTCTATCACTTTACCCTTCCAAGTATTTTGGGCAAAAGCATAGCCGCTAAAAAATAGCGCCAAAAATGGCAATATGAATTTCATCTATAAAGCTTTTTATCATTAATATTTAATAAGATTTTTATCGGCAAGAAATACTGCCAACATCGGTGATACCGATACTAAATATTAAACGAGCTTAGGCGGCTGCCAGATGTTTCTGCTCAATTGCTCTAAATGGAATTGATAATTTTTAATCGTATGATCTTGGAACTGAGTAGGCGTTTGGATACGGAATTTAATCTGATCTACCATCACGATACGTTGACCGCAGCAAGCGCAAATACAGATGGAGGAGCAACTTTCTTCCGAACTTTCGTCATGAGACAACTGATAAGCGCTTGTTGTTTCATCGACAACAGCCACATCATCAGTGCATGGAAGCATTGAGATGAGGACAATGAGTAACAGAAAAAAAGCGCCTATATTTTTCACTGTCTCAAAAATAAGGCTTTCTGTAATCTTTTTTAGTCACTAGCTAAGAAAAAATATTTTTTGTATCTAACTATACAAATGTGGTATAGCTGCTTTCGGCATAAAAAAACCAAGGCAGCACCTTGCCTTGGCTAATTTAAAAAACTGTAATCCTAAACTAAGCTCTCATTACACCAATTTTCTTGCCATCAAAATCGGGGAACAAAATTTTATCATTCGCTATGCCTAAATGCACATCAGCAACCTCGCTAAATACACTTCTAAAATCGGTGGTTACAGCTAAATCTCTACCGTCTTCTAAATTCTCTTTTGCTAAAGGATTTACCAAGCCATGCACCAAACCACCGTTTACGGCATTGCCTAAAATGAAATTACACGAAGCACGACCATGATCTGTACCGCCGGTACCATTTTGCGCTACGGTACGTCCAAACTCGGTCATGGTCATTACTGTTACATCATCTTGATATCTCGACAAGTCATTCCAGAAAGCCATCATACAATTACTCAGATCATTTACATTTCTTGCAAATACACCTGTATCTTTCCCTTGGTTAAAGTGTGTATCCCATCCACCAGATTCTGCAAAGGCAACCTCTAAGCCAACATCCATTTTAATCAATTGCGCAATCTGTTTTAGTGAATTCCCTAATGCTGTTGCCGGATATACCACATTATTTTCTGGTTTGTAATTTCTCACATCTGTTTTTTGAAGCATTTTTATCGCATCAAAACTTTCTTTACCTGTATTTTTCAATAAGTCTGATGAAGTTTGATCGTATAAATCTTCGAAACTTTTAGAAGCCATTTTAGCACCAGCCACATTTCCTCGCAACTGAATGTTGAAATCTGCCAGGTTTCTTATCGCTACTGCCGGATTTTCGCCATAAAATGACCTAGGCAACGAAGAAGTTAAACTTACACCTTGAAACGGTGTTGCAGACTCATGCCCCAATAAACCTACTGCTCTATTTAACCAACCGCTTGTGGTACCTTTTTTAAAAGGCGTACCCGATTCCATAAAGTCTTGCGCATCAAAGTGAGATCGCGTATTGTTTGGCGATCCTATACCATGCACAATGCTCAATCTCTTTTCCCTAAACATAGGTTCAAAGGCCGCCATCGATGGGTGTAATCCGAATTTTCCATCTAAATCAATCAATGGCTTTTCGTTACCAGAACCTTTCGCCGCAGTCATAAATAAGGAAGGTCGTGCAGCTTTTAAATAATCATCCGTAAATGGAGTAACCGCCATTAAGCCGTCCATAGCTCCACGCTGGAAAATGCAGACCAATATTTTTTTCTTCTTAAATAGCGGCGGATTAACGGTACCAGCAACGGCATCTGCCAAAAATCCAGGAATACCACCTAATCCGATACCGAATAAAGCTAAACCTCCTGCTTTTAAAAATCCTCTTCTAGAAACCATAATCTTAATTATTTACGTTGAAATTCTGGCGAACCAATAATTACTCCTACAACTTGCGCTAACATGGTATTGGTACCAGCTTGCGTTTTGATTACAGGATTTTCATTAGCTTTCCTTCCATTACCCAATTTCATTTTTTCTTTTGCAGGCTTTGTATCTGCGTTTTGCATTTCCATGCCTGTATTGTTACTGTCTTTTTTTGCACTGTTTTGCGCTGCCGCCTGTGCCACCTTTTGGTGCAAATTAGGATCGTTCAGCATCGGCTTTAACCTTGCGACAGTTTGTCCTAATTCTCTTTCTGGCATAATCAATTTACTATAAGTTACCAATGCAGCTTCTACACTTTCTGGTTCTTTATGGCCATTTAATGCCGACAAATTCAATTTAACCCCAGGAATACGTTGCGAAGCCAACGCCAAGCCAAAATTCATTCTATTTAACAAGGAGCCTGTATTGATCCAGTATTGGCCATTATCTGGAAAACCGGTTGGGGCCTGGTAATAATACATTTGTTGTCCCATACGATTGATCCAACTATACAACTCATAAGGTTGCGCAATCTCTGCGTTTAAACTGCGCACCGCACTCATTGCCAATTCAAAAGGAGATTTAGTTTTCTCCCTCAAAGCTTGTTCCGACCAAAATTCTGGAGAATTTACCATGGTAATCAGTACAGATTTAATATCTCCTTTGCTTGAAGTAAAAGTTTTTGCCATTTTATCAACCAACGAAGTTGGAGGTACATCATTTACAAAACGAACTGCCAATTTTTTAGAAATGAATTTTGCCGTAGCTTGATGATGAGCCAGCATTTTCAATAACTCTACACCTTCCTCATAACCCCCACCTGCTGGAAATTTCTTTCCTAAAACTATTTTCTCGCCATTATCATGTCTATTTGCATTAAAGAAAAAATCACCATCTAATACAAAACCTTTATCTTTTAATCCACTCGGACCTAAACGTTCAATTAAATTTCTATTACCAACGCCGTAGCCTTCTTTTCCTAATGGAGCAACTGTCCAACCTGTTAAAACACGAGCTGCTTGGGTAACGTCGTTCTGCGTATAACCACCATCTACTCCCAAAGTATGAAGTTCCATTACCTCACGAGCATAATTTTCATTTAAGCCACCCTGTTTCTTTTTATTCTGGATTTGCTGCTGGATTTTCTTTACACGTTCTTTTCGTTTTGCCTTCTGTTCCGTAGACATTCCTGTATCGCTCATCCCCATCATCTCCTGATCTTCCATGGGTACGTTCACACCAGAACTGGCAGAATTATCTAAATACATCAGCATTGCTGGAGATTTAGCTGTGGCTAACAGCAAAGCTTCGAAACTTCCGAATACATTTGGCCTAATCACATCTCGCTCATAAGCAGGCACAAAACTGGCACACTGGGTTTTATTTAAGGCTACGTTAAAATGATTGAACCAAAAATCAGTCATAATTTCTCTGAGCTGATTTTCGCCGTAAGCCGCCCTTAAGATTTTCTGATTAAAAAACTGACGATATAGATCTTGCAAAGGACGATAGCCTTTATCTTTCATGTAAGTTTGAAGGATCTCTCTTTGATATTTGTTATCTCCTGTATTGAGCGAATCTTTATGTAAGTAGCCATCTCTTACTGCCCAACGTCTTACTCTAGGCCCCTGCGGAAAACGATCTTCAACTTCACTATTGCTGATATTAATGGCATCGTATTGCGAAAGCATTTGATCTAGGTTCTTTTCATCCAAATTGCCTTCCAACTGTTTTTTAAGCCATTTCTCTAAACCCATTTTAGCTACTTCTTCTACTTGATCTGGCTTTGCACCGTAGGTAAACCTACTTAACAGATGTGCTGCTGCCTGCTCAGTGGTTAAGCCAGCTTTCTTATAAGGCATTGCAATTTTGTCTGCACCCTTAATTCGAATAAATGAAGAAAATACAATAGCGCAACAGAACAGAATTGCGCACATATAGAAATTACGAGTATTACCTTTCATATCTTTTGGTTTAGTTCGTTTATAAGACAGGTTAAGTTTAAGAAAGGATTAATGACGAAGGAAAAAAAGTCATTAATTTTTCAAAACATGCGCTAACATTTATAAAACAAAGATTTACAAGCTTTAGTTTTATCAAACAAACTGAAAACCATTTGGTTAAAAAAGATATATGGAGTTAAAAATTGCAAGCAGCCGTCATATCTATGCTTAAATTATAACTGGTTTGCTCTATCTTTTGTGTTACCGTATAGCTTTCTCCGCCATAAACAATCTGAAAATTATAAGTTTCTCCCAAGGACAACAAATTGGTACTAATGTTGCCTTTGTCCATATAACCCAAATATTTAAAACCTTCTGTACTACCATTTTTTCTAAAAGACACATACACGCTAGGGCGAATTTCTACATCTGCTCTGTTTGGACAACGACCTGTAAAGTTTAAGGAAACCTCTTGATAAGTTAACGGTGGTGGCGTAACAATTGGCGGTGCGGTATTACCGATTTTACTAATCCCTATAGCTACGATCTGTTGCTTCACCTCCGTGTTAAAAATGATATTTTTACGCTGAGTGACATAGCCTGGTGCCGCAACTTCTACCGTCACGGTAATTGGTGTAGTTGGAACAGTATTAGGATGCAGGCCAATGGTTACCATACCCTGCACCAACTTGATATCCTTTTTACCAGAGATTTCGTAAACGTCTGCTGCGTTACTACTTACTACAGCAATTGAAGCGTTGCCTGGCGCTTGGCTTCCGGTTTGTGCATCGGTAACCTGTATCATAGCCGTGTATTTGATGATATCGGTATCTATCACTAATTTAATATTCTCCGTAGGATTATTACAAGCTAAAAAACTTAAAATCAATACAATTACACTCGCTTTAATCGCTCTCATACCTTAAAATTTATAATTAAAATTAACCTGCAAAATTGGTAGCCAACGATAGTTCTTTATGTTATCTCTGAGCTGTTCAGATTGAGATGAATTTCCAGATAATATTCCTGTGCCAACGATATCAGCATCAGGTTTAGTTAGGTAGTAGGTACCAAAATCAAGATTTACATTGAATTTATTTTTAGGAAAGTTTCTCAAAAGGCCAATGCCAATGTAAGGCGCTAAACCTTTCCAATCCACAGTTAAATCTACATAACCGATTTGCTCTTCTGTTAAGGTTAGATCTCCATACTTATAATCATCCGAAGGAATAATCCTGGCATTTCCCTCTGCCTTTAGAAAGTATGCCAAACCACCTACCAAGCGAAACCATTCCTGATTTTCGAAAGGCGTATAATCTGCTAAAAAATGAATATTATAAAAATTGGCAGATACATTGGAAGTTGAATTAACTCCAGAGATTTTAAAAACATCGTTAGCTTTTAGTGGAATGGCATTGATACCAGCACGAAGTGACAAATGATCAATAACTTCATAATTAAATGCTAGGCCAATTCCTTGTGTACCCACGTTTAACTGCATAGCCATTGGTCTTTTAGCTACGGTATCAGCATTATTTTGAGCGGAGGATATTACCGGTGGCAATAGCAAAGATAAGGCAACAGCAAGCAACTTCATTTTAAAAACAATTGGATATTAGCTATTAAAAATGAGGTAGAAGTAGCGTAAGCTATTATACAAACAGCGGAGGCGGGAAAAAGTTTAAACCTTATGTTGCTTTGATCAAGAAAGTAAAGCTTTAAGTTTTGCAAAAAGCTCCTTTGGAGGATATGGCTTGTATACCAATTCATCAAATCCTTGTTCGAGCATATCTTCTCGCACCACTGTTACCGCCGAAGCTGTTAATGCTACAATTGGCGTACGTTTTTGATTTTTTTGAAGCTCTCTAATTTTCTTTGTGGCTTTGTAACCGTCCATTATTGGCATATGCAAATCCATTAATACCAAATCGTAAGGGCGTGCTGTAATTTGATCTACGGCAATTTGGCCATTTTCTGCGACGTCAAACGTTAGTCCCCAACGTTTCAATAACCTAGAAACTAGCATTACATTCACTTCATTATCTTCCACTAACAGTACATGCTTGCCACTAAGCGAATTGTCTTCTGCAATTGCCGTAGTATGGGGATGATTTTTTGGTATAGAATAAGGAATACGAAAAGTAAATGTAGACCCCACGCCTCTTTTACTTTCTACGCTAATGCTTCCACCCTGCAATTCAATTAATTTCTTAGAAATAGCAAGTCCCAAACCTGTTCCACCGTACTTTCTCGTTGTATCTCTACTTCCTTGCGTAAAACTTTCAAAAATGACATTTAACTTTTCCTTTGCTATGCCAATACCAGTATCCGTCACCGAAAAAACCAAGAAATCGGTTCCACCTTCTATTTTGGTTTCTAAGCTAACTGTAATGGCACCTTCTTGCGTAAATTTTACAGCGTTGGTCATTAAATTAGTGAGCACTTGCGCTAATCTTGTTCGATCTGCGTTTATCCATTGTGGCACTTGCAAAGCTATATTTACATTCATTGCTACCTTGGTGTGCTCTAGCTGTTTTCTAAAATAGCCAAGGGTGTGTTCTAATAATTCACGGATATTTATTGCAACTACCTCCAATCCAAGTTTCCCCGACTGTATTTTGTGATAATCTAAAACATCGTTGATGAGATCCATTAAGTTATTTGCCGAAAACTTAAGAATATTTAAGGATTCGACTTGGTGAGGCAAAGTCTCGCCAACCAATAACAAATCTGTAAAACCGATGATGGCATTAAGCGGAGTCCTGATCTCGTGGCTCATGGTAGAAAGAAACTCTGTTTTTAACTTATCTGCATCTTCGGCCAACTCTTTAGCTCTAATAAGATTACGTTCTGTTTCTTTTCTCGCAGAAACATCCAAAAAAGCACCATACAATTTTAAAGTTTGTCCGTTTTCTCTCATAGGCTTACCCATCATTCTAATCCATGTACGTTGATATAAAGGATGATTAAAAGGCAACTCTAAATCAAAAGGCTTTCCTTCATTTATCGCCTCATTAACAGACTGCTTTAAAGCTAAAAGCGCTTCGGTAGGATAGCCTTGTTCAATTTGTTCAATATCGGCATCGGTAGCATTTTCTGCTCCGTGAATACGAAATGCTTCTTCCGACCAACGTTTCCTCATTTGGTATACGTCAAGTTCCCAAACACCAATTTTGGCCATTTCGGCCATTTCCGTTAATATTTCACTGGAGGCTTGAAGCATAGTCGCGTCTTGTTTACCTTAGGCAACAAAACACTATTCACTTTGTTTGACAGCAAGATTTCAGCACTTTTATCGCTATTCTTTTGACCTCATATTTTCGCCGTCCTTAAAGTGTAGCCTTCTAAACACTGCTCCTGATAGGATCGTTAAACCTCCAATTACCAAAAAAGGTATATCGAAAGGCATTATGAATTTCGTTGTGGATCAGTTTTACATCTCCCTGAAAAATCTTTAAAACGATTAAACCAAAGGCGATACCAAAACCGATTGCCAATTGTTGGTTAACCGAGGCCAGTGAATTACCACTACTCGTGTGATACTGTCTCAAATCAGCAATAGAAATAGAGTTCATAGCGGTAAACTGTATGGAATTGAAAAAAACCCAACATAGCTATGATTGGCATATACCAATAAAAGGAAGTTTGTATTACAGGAATGGCCATGCAACAGATCAAAAATCCAATCATGAAAGTATTGAACATTAAAGTTCTGCGATAACCAAATCTGTTTAATATTTTAATGACATTAGATTTGGCCAACATTGCCGTAAGTGCCATTGGAGCCACAATCCATCCAGAAACAACCGCCGACTGGCCATAGGCAATTTGGATCATCATGGGCAATAACAGCGGCACCGAGCTGATCCCTAACCGGGTGGCCAAATTTCCAATGATACCTACCCTAAAGGTTCTCACTTGGAAAAGATTTAAGGGAAATATCGGGTTATTATCTTTGGCAGCATGACGATAATAAAAATACAGCATCAAGAAGCCTAAAAAGAAAGCCGTCAATACAGGCGTCATGTGGGTGGTTTCACCGAAAAGCTCTAAGGCAATAGACAGCAGTAAAGAAGCTGCAGCGAAAATCAAAAAGCCTTTGAGATCAAAATCTATGATATTGGAACGATAATCGGGCATGTATCTAATACTCAAAACTATTCCAATTAAGCCTATCGGGATATTGATTAGGAAAATCCAGTGCCAAGATAAATAATCTACCATGTAACCACCTACCAAGGGACCTAAAACCGGGCCAATTAGCGCTGGAATAATAGCGAAGTTCATCGCTTTAAGCAATTCGTTTTTGGGAAAGGTTTTGATGAGTGCCAACTTCCCTACGGGTGTCATCAAACTACCGCCAATACCTTGCAATACCCTTGCAAAAACCAGCTGGGTTAAGTTATGTGAAAGCGAACAAAACAACGAGCCTGCCGCAAACAGTACCAAAGAAGTGATGAATACTTTCCTCGTGCCAAACTTATCTGCTAAAAACCCACTTACGGGCATAAACAAAGCCAATGTAAGCACATAACTGATAATAGCATTCTGCATGTTCAGCGGCGATTCTTTCAGGTCTTCGGCAATGGTAGGCAGTGATGTATTGAGAATGGTAGAATCCAACATCTGCATAAAAATGGAAGTTGCCAGTATGATTGGCAACACGTTTTTAGTGTTACTATTGTGTGTTGTAAATTCTTGCATATTCTCCGCTTAATTGCATTTAAGTAATGCTTCTATTAAACAACAAATTTACAGGTCTTTGTTCTTTAAAATCTTAATAATTAAGTTTCTTGATCTTTATTTAACAAACATGTTTTTTATAACATAGAAACGGTAGCTCTATCAAAACCATCGATACTTTACTGAGCAACCTTAGTTCATCATTCTGTATTCATTTGGTGAATAACCCACATGTTGCTTAAAAGATCTACTAAAGTGCTGCGGATATTTGAAACCTAATTCGTAAGCTATCTCACTTAATGATTTACTGGTATCAAAGATTTTCTCCTTAGCAATATCCATCACCTTTAATTGAATGTATTCTTGTGCAGTTTTTCCAGTTTCTTTTTTTATCAGATCTCCAAAATAATTGGCAGATAAGTGCAACTGCGACGCACAATAAGCTACGGAAGGCAAGCCAATATGCTGCGGCTTGTTGGAATTAAAATAATCGTTCAGCAATGTTTCAAACCTTTCTACCAAACCTTTATTTACAGTATCTCGAGTGATGAACTGTCTATCGTAGAAGCGCATGCAGTAATTAAGGAACAGCTCAATATTATTTACGATTAGCGTTTTACTGTGTTGGTCGATAGCATGCTGCAACTCATAATCTATTTTAGAGAAGCAATCTAGAATCACTTTACGCTCACCCTCAGACAAATGCAGTGCCTCATGTACTTCGTAAGAAAAGAAATTGTAATGATCTATATGTCTTCCTAAGTTAGTCCCTTTAATTAAATCTGGATGAAAGACCAAAGCATAACCCTTGGGTTCGTAATATTCGTTGTTTTCAAAACCTACTATCTGGCCCGGTGCTAAAAAGACAAGTGTACCTTCGTCGTAATCGTAGTTGTGGCAACCATAACGCATATCACCACATTTCACTTCCTTAAAATACACTACGTAAAATCCAAAGCTAACCCTTCCGTTCTTTTTTCTTCCAGCTTTGGCTAAATCAATAACGTTCACCAATGGATGCAACGTTTCATTTTTGTTAAATGCATTATATTGACTTATCGTTTCAAATTTTAAGATCTGATCCATAGCACTTCTGATTTTATCCAAAGTTAAGGCTAATTAACCACCTTAAATATAAATCGGTAATAATGGTTAGCATTTCCGTAATTGATATAACAATAGTTTAACAAATAGCTCAGATTTTTGTAGTTGATAATAGATAACTTTAAATATCATACAAAACACAAATTAAATAATATGCAAACAACAAGTGTTAAGGCTTTTGGTACAACAGCCCCAGAAGCAGATTTAGCTCCTTTGAACATTAATCGTAGAGCAGTACAACCAAACGATGTTGAGATTGAGATTTTATACTGTGGCGTTTGCCATTCAGATTTACACACAGCAAGAAACGATTGGGGCGGTTCTATCTACCCAGCGGTGCCTGGCCACGAAATTGTAGGTAAAATTACCGCGGTTGGCAGCGCTGTTTCTAAATTTAAAGTAGGTGATTTAGCAGGTGTTGGCTGTATTGTAGACTCTTGCAAAACTTGCAGCAGCTGTCAGCAAGATTTAGAGCAATATTGTTTAAACGGATTTACGGGCACTTACAACGGACAAGATTTACAATTAGGCGGACAAACCTTTGGTGGTTATTCTGAGAAAGTTGTAGTGAAGGAAGACTTTGTGTTAGCGGTACCAACCAACCTTGACTTAGCAGCAGTGGCTCCTTTGTTATGTGCTGGCATTACCACTTGGTCGCCATTAAAACATTGGAATGTTAAAGAAGGTAGCAAAGTAGCGGTTATTGGCTTAGGTGGTTTGGGGCACATGGCCATTAAATTAGCGAAAGGCTTAGGTGCTGATGTTACTTTGTTCTCTAGAACTCCAGATAAAACTGAAGATGCCAAAGCATTGGGCGCTGATGCTGTAGTAATTTCTACGGACGAAGCACAAATGAAAGCAGTACGTGGTCAGTTTGATTTAATTATTGATACTGTACCTTACGTTCATGATGTAAACCCTTATGTTACTACCTTAAATATTAATGGAACTTTAGTTTTAGTGGGTTACTTGGGAGGTTTAGAACCTATTTTAAATACTGTTCCAATGATTTTAGGACGTAAATCAGTAGCTGGCTCTGTAATTGGCGGTATTGCCGAAACGCAGGAAATGTTAGATTTTTGTGGTGAAAAAGGCATCGTTTCTGAAATCGAAATCATCAAAATGCAAGAAATTAACGAGGCTTACGAGCGTATGCTAAAAAGCGATGTTCGTTATCGTTTCGTAATTGATATGGCTTCTTTGAAAAATAGCTAGTCGCAAAAAAGGGATGGCGTTAGTGCTGCCATCCCTTTTGATATTTAGTAATTACTTCTTTTGGTAATTACCAAACAGTTTAATCAGCTTGTCTGGATAATCCGAGATAATCCCATCTACCCCAAGCTTATCTAAAGCAACCATATCCTCTTCTTTATTTACCGTCCAAGGAACTATCTGCATTTTCATTCCATGAGCTTTTTTAACTAGCTCTGCATCCACGCCGCTATAATAGGGACTGTAGATGTTGGGAACGAAACCTAGTCTTTTTATTTCCTCGTCCAATCCGCCCCTATTTTGTTCCTTTTGTTTCATATATTCGGCGATCTCCTTAGCCGACAAACCATATTTCTTAAGTTCTTCTTCCGAAATATTCATTTTTCCACTAACCAGCAATGACAATGTCGCCTTAGGTTCTTCTTTATGTAGAACCTGTAGCGTCCTTACGTCAAAGGATTGAATGGTTACCCTACCCTTAATGTTCTTCGAGTTAATTACCGCCATCATTGTTCTTACAAAAACATCTGGACTCGGATTATAAAATCCATCACCAGCAGGGCTCGATTTTGTTTCTATATTATAATAAACCGGTTTAAGTCCATGAGTTTTTACGTAATGCTCCACACTATCAATCAATTCGCTTAACAAAGGCTTGTGAATTTTCATTTTAACTTGTTCTGGGTACCTTGGATGTGGCTTAGTCCCGGCATCAAAACGGCTAATGCTATCGTAAGTCATTTGATATAAACTCAATTGTTTTTCTTCATCTTTGCTAATCTCTACGTCATTTGGCTTACGCATAAAAGCAGAAGACATAAAAGCATCATGAGAAACCACTACTTTTCCATCTTTCGAAATCACAACATCTAACTCTAAAGTTTTAGCTCCTAATTTCACTGCGTTTAGCATCGCTGGAATGGTATTTTCTGGCATTAAAGCCATACCTCCTCGATGAGCTTGTACATCTATTTTTTGTTGTGCTACAGCTAAATTAGTTCCTAATATCGCTGCCATAAACCATAGTTTTTTCATAACTTATTTTCTAATGATGATTATATTTAATTGCTTAGTTGTTTGTTTCATGCCGAAGCAAAAATACCAGCCATCAGTTCATCAAACTGTTAATAGAAGATTAATTATTTATGAGTTTATGCCTCGTTTTGATTAGCTAATTATTAACCAATTCAAAGAAATATATTGTAACAATTACAATCACCAAGAAACCTAAGGTTGATGAATTGTTCTTTTTCGTTATCTTTATTTAGAGGATGACCTAAACAAGCATCCATTATAAACAAAACAATTATTTCTTATCCTTTGCCTTAAACGATTATTCGTATTTATGAAGCAGGAACACAATTATTCTCGACGGTTTTTCCTAAAAACCTCGTCGATGCTGGGTGCATTGGCTTTTATCCCAAGAGGTGTAAAAGCATTTTACGAAGAGGTTAAAAACTTCATTGTTCCGCAAAAAGAACAGCTACCGTTAACAGTTTCCATTAATAAAAAAAGTTACGCCATCAAGGCAGATACCCGCACTACACTCTTGGATTTGCTTCGGGAAGATTTAAACTTAACCGGAGCTAAAAAAGGCTGTGATCATGGGCAATGTGGCGCTTGTACCGTTCATATCGATGGCGAACGTGTGTTGAGCTGCCTTACATTAGCTGCAATGGTTCCAGGTAAAGAGGTAACCACCATAGAAGGTTTAGCCAATGGTGATAAATTGCACCCTATGCAGGAAGCTTTCATTGAATGTGATGGTTTTCAATGCGGTTATTGTACACCGGGGCAAATCATGTCGGCAGTGGCCTGCGTAAAAGAAGGGCATACCAAATCGGTAGCAGAAATTAAAGAATTTATGAGCGGCAACTTATGTCGTTGTGGCGCTTATAATGGTATTGTAGAATCTATTCAAAAAGTAGCTGCCAAATGAGACCATTTCTATTTTCAAAATCATCAGCCGCTAATCAGGCATTAGCAAAGAAAAATAGCACAACGCAATACATTGCAGGCGGAACCAACTTGGTAGATTTGATGAAAAAGCATATTGCCGAGCCAGAAAGCTTGGTAGATATTACATCGGCTTTGCGTGCAAAAATTGAACCTACTGCAAAAGGCATACAAATTGGAGCAATGGTACGCAACACGCCTCTAGCTAACCATCCAACCATTTTAGCTAAATATCCACTGGTGGCCAAAGCTGTTTTAGCTGGTGCTTCACCACAAATTCGCAACATGGCTTCTACAGGTGGAAATTTACTGCAGCGCACCCGTTGTCCTTACTTTTATGATGTAACCACCCCTTGCAATAAGCGAAAACCAGGCTCGGGCTGCAGTGCCATACAAGGCGAAAACCGTATGTCGGCCATTGTAGGTTACAGCGATCAATGCATCGCAGTGCATCCATCAGATTTATGTGTGGCTTTAGCTGCACTAGATGCTAGCATTAAAATCCAAGATAAAAGTGGCAAAATGCAATCTATTTCGTTTACAGATTTTCATCGTCTTCCGGGAACTACGCCAGAAAGAGATAATAATTTACCAGCAAATGCACTCATTCATTCTATAGAAATTAATGAAAATGCTTTTGCCAAAAACTATGCCTACGTAAAAATTCGTGACAGAGATAGTTATGCCTTTGCATTGGTTTCTGTAGCAGCAGCGTTTAATTTAAACGGAGATCAGATTGTGGAAGCGAGATTAGCGTCGGGTGGTGTAGCGCATAAACCGTGGCGCTGGCTCGAGACAGAGCAATATCTAAAAGGCAAAACCGCCAATGCAGCAACTTTTGAAGCTGCAGCAAATATTGCTATTAAAGATCTAAGACCACAAACACACAACGGTTTCAAAATCCCGATGTTAAAGGGAGCTATTGAAACTGCATTACAACAATGTTTAAATCCATAAATTAAAGAAATATGGGATTTTTCGATGAGCCTTTTGACTTAACGACCGCAGCTGAGGGCCGTGTAGAAGGAGTTGCCAAGGTTACTGGCGGCGGTAAATATGCAGCAGAATATAAAGTAAATGGACTTTGCCATGCCGTTTTGGTGGGTAGTACGGTTGCCGCTGGAACCATACTAAACATCAACACGAACAATGCTAAAAAGGTAGCTGGGGTATTGGATATCATTACGCATTTGCAGAAACCGTTGGTGCCGGGCATGGCCAATGAAGAAAAAAATAAAGGAAGCTCGTTTTGGCTTGCCTATTTTCCATACCGACAAAATCTATTTCAAAGGGCAACCTATTGCTTTGGTAATTGCCGAAACTTTGGAAGATGCTACTTATGCGGCATCATTGGTTACTGCCGAATATAAAGAAGATACTAAAATTGTAGATTTTAACGGAGCTTTAGCCTCCGTTTCGCTTACACCCCTGCAGGAAAAGATAGAGGAGATATTGCAGCTCTAAACAATGCTGCACAAACGATAGAAGCAGAATATAACATCAAAGCTGAGGTGCATAACCCCATGGAAATGCATGCCACCATTGCAGAATGGATAGCTGATGATAAATTGAAATTATTCGATAAAAACCAAGGGGTAAATAACGTTCAACGCACTTTTGCCAAACTGTTTAATATTCCGGTAGATAACATCGAAGTGATTAGTGAGTTTGTAGGTGGTGGCTTTGGTTCTGGTCTACGGGTTTGGCCTCACGCTCTGGCTTGCATCATGGCGGCAAAATTGGTTAAACGCCCAGTAAAACTGATGTTAACTAGGCCGCAAATGTTCCACTCGGTAGGTTACCGTCCTGCGTCTTGGCAAAAAAATTAAATTGGGTGCTAATGCTGATGGTAAGTTCGTAGGCATTCATCATCAGGCTAAAAATGGAACCTCATTTTACGAAAATTTTAACGAAGGGATTACTCGTGTAACCCGACTGATTTATCATTTTGATAACCTAAAAGCTGAAGCCGCAACAGTTCCTTTAAATTTATCTACGCCAACTTGGATGCGTGGTCCCGGCGACTGTACTGGCGATTTTGCTATAGAAAGCGCCATCGATGAACTGAGCTACAAACTCAACATAGATCCCATTGATTTGAGGATGAAAAATCTGGCCTTAGCAAAACACCCTGATAGTGGTTTACCTTGGTCTACCAACTACATTAATGAGTGCATAGAAAAAGGTGCTCAAATGATTAACTGGAAAGACAGAAAACCAACACATTCGCAGAACGTAAATGGCGATTGGAGTATTGGCTACGGCATGGCTGTTGGTGCTTGGAACGCAGGTAGAGGAACGGCTAGTGCGGGCATCCAAATGCAGAAAGATGGTACGCTTACTGTACAAACGGCGATGACAGATATTGGTACCGGAACAGGTATTTCGATGCAGAATATTGCTCATGAGAGTACGGGCATCTCCAAAAGTAAAATCAAAATTGAGTTGGGCAACTCGAACCTTCCTCCTGCACCTAGTCAGGGAGGAAGTAATGGCTTATCTTCTATTGGAGGAGCCGTAGTTGCTGCTGTCGCTGCATTAAAACTGAAGCTTGCAGCATATGCGGCATCCCAAAACGAAGCTTATAAAAATGCTACAGCTGCTGATATTTTGATGTCAGACAAGGGAATTTCCTTCAAAACAGCGAATAATCAATTTATCAGCTTTACTTCCCTTTGGGAGAAAAACAAATTGGCCATTTTAGAAGTTGAAGCGAGCTCTGGCCCAGGTACAGAGCGCCAAAAATATGCTTTCTGTTCGTCGGCCGCCCATTTCTGTAAAGTAAGGGTAAATCGCAAAACGGGAAAGGTTAAAATTGAAAGGTTAGTGACGGTTTCTGATGGCGGTAAAATCATCAGCAAAAAAGCAGCAGCCAATCAAATGTCGGGAGCGGCTGTTGGCGGTATCGGCATGGCTTTAATGGAAGAACAAGCCACAGATGAACGTTTGGGCACTTTAGTAGGTAATGATTTTGCAGGTTACCACTTTCCTGTAAACGCAGATGCACCAATTATTGAAGTGGCATTTATTAACAAGCCAGATCCAAATATCAATCCGCAAGGTTCTAAAGGTTTGGGCGAAGTAGGAATTATTGGTACTGCCGCGGCAATTGCCAATGCTATTTACAACGCTACCGGAAAAAGATTAAGAGATTTGCCTATCACACCTGACAAGGTTTTGTTGGCGTAATAATTATAGATTTACGAAGATTTAGAATCTTCGTAAGTCTTGTAGCTACTATATATACATCCTGTCATGTCGAGAACAAGAGACATCTATTTTTAATTATATCCATAATCATTCACTACGCCCCGGATGACAGAATGCAGACACCACTACCAGCTTTCATCAGCCGCTTCTCTGCGCTCTTGATCACTTAAACCACCTTTGGTTTCACTATCAATCTTTCCATCTGCTTCGGCGGCATTTGTCCTTTCCTTTTCAGACAAACCACTTTCCAAATCATTAGCGCCTTTATGATCTGCTTCAGCCGCTTGGTCACGTTCCTTATCACTCAAACCAGAAAGCACATTTTCTTGCGACTTGATATCTTGCGTAGGAACATTTTTATTTATTTCTTCGTTGTATTGAACTGAACCTTGTTCATTCACATTATCTTGATTTTGAGTATCCATCTGTAAGAAATTAAATTATTAGATAGTTGAGATACAAGCTCAACCTCTTACCTAATCGATTTTAACGTTAAAAAGTTTTAAAAAATAGAAATGGGAAGAAAATTACGAAGCTTAAATGAACACTACTCTAGGCTAATCTTCAAACAAATAACCACTATAAGCCAAACCTTTGGCCACACTTTTAAAGTTATCGCCAGAGTTTAAAGTGATATGTGGAAACTTATTTTTAAATAACGATTGGATGCTCGCCACCATAGAAGTACCTCCAGTTAAAAACAGACTATCGATTTTTGTTACGTCGATATTATTTTGCTGAAGAAACTCTTCTAAGTAATTGGCTATCCTTGTCACATCTTTTTGGATGATTTGCTCATACTCGGTTAACGAAATTTGTTCATCAATGTCTATTTCCATTTGATGATAAGTAAAATCTGTTTCTTGTTCGCTTGACAAAGCAATTTTCGTTTTCTCAATGGCCTGAAACACCGAATAGCCCAAGTTATTTTCGATCAGCGTGATCAAGTTTTTAAACTTCCTATCCTTACCCGAATAGTAGTAGTAATCGTCGATGTCTTTTCTTATCCTTTGACCATTAAAAAAGTTCATTTGCTCCCATGAGCAGATATTAGCAAACAATGATTTTGGAACCGTCAACACTTTACCTGGTGTAGCTTCGTAAGTGGTATGTTTACCGAAGTAAGGTGTACCTCGTTCCCACATGAAAGCAGAATCAAAGCTATCGCCGCCAATGTAAATACCACCGGTAGCCATCATATCTTTCTTACGGTCTTTACTTCCAACTTTTGCAGGATCTAAGATCAAATAAGTAAAATCTGTAGTACCACCGCCTAAATCGCCAACCAATACATGTTCTTTTTTAGTTAAAGTCTGCTCATAAGCAAAAGCGGCACCAATAGGTTCAAATTGGAAACGAACTTCGGTAAATCCTGCAAGTTCCGCAGCTTTGTTTAATCTGTTCTGCGCTAAAGTGTCTTTCTGTACGTTGTCGTCATCGAAGAAAACAGGCCTGCCGATTACCGCTTTTTGCACATCCTGACCAACTATTTCATCGGCTCTGCCTTTAAGTTCTTTTAGAATGATAGCTACTAAATCTGAAGCGTTGTACCTTTTGTTATGAATGCGAGTTTCTGAAAAGCTACTCCTCGATAAAATCTGTTTAATAGATTTGATGAAACGACCTTGCATACCATCGTTCAAGTAAGCGTTGATGGCTTCTTCGCCAACGACATAGTTTTTTTCTTTACCAGTATTTAGTTGATGATAGAAATAGATTAGCGAAGGAATGATGATGGTACTATGAATTTTTTTCGAATCTTCGTCGTAAATGGCCAAAGCAGAGTTAGTGGTACCGAAGTCGATACCATATAAAAATCGTTTCATGAGAAGGAAGCTAAAACAATAAAAATTTGCGGGGCGACGAAGGTAAAGAAAAATGATTAAGAAAAGAAAAACTTATCACTCTGGGTTTAAACTCGATGGTGATTGCTACCGCCATCACTTCCGCTCCCAATGTTGTCATTCCCGTGAAAACGGGAATCTTACTACTGTAGCTATATCATTTTAGCCTCATTGGCGGCTGGCCTAGTTCTTTTCTCTTGAAAGAAAAGAACCAAAAGTTCAAGACTGCTTTGCCTAGCTAGCTACAGCTCAATAAAGCTTTGAAAACGCGGCTGAAATGTGTGAATGTTAGTGGCACTTTGTAAGTTTATGAAACACTTCTGCACCCAGCTTGAATCGTTCAATTTTTTAAGGCGGTACTGAAGTTTTATCGGCTTACACTTCGCTATGCAAAGAGGCCATGTATCGTGCTTAGCAAAGGGAGCAGTAAATGTCCCCTCACTTTTTAAGGAGTACTTGTTCCAATACATCGGAAGGGATAGGAGTTTTTTTTATTTTTCGCAACCTCATATGACGCAAATTCTTTAACAAAACACTTCCTGGCTACGCCATCTCTCGCAAAAGGAAGAGAGTTTGCTACATTTCTAATTCTCTCCCTTCGGGGATAGATGCCCAACAGGTAGAGAGGGTTCACCTACTTAATCCTCCCCTGCTCATTTTCCAATGCCGAACTTCTGGTTCTAGGGCCTTTAGAATTGCCGCTGCTAAACCTATAACTAAAGTTAAGTCGTACTTGTCTAGTTTCGAAATAGCTGTAATTGCGGATATACAAACCGTCGACACTCTGAGTCGAAAAGGCTCTAGTTCCTTTGTAAATATCCGCAAAGATGAACCTGAGTGTAGCTTTGTTGTTCATCAAATTACGTTGCAAACCCAAATCTATCTGACCAGTAGCTCTCGGAAACTGATTGGCACCTGCTAACTTCCTCGAATTGTAAATCCCAACTATTTCTCCGTTAAAACCATAAGGCAATTTAAAAGTCTGTTGCAAATTCATCCGTCCGGCCAATTGTTTCAAATCTAATTCTCGTCCACCACCAAAATCAATATCATTATGTAGTGCGAAAAGCGTACCGTTAAAAATCACGTTCCACCATTTGGCTGGGGCTAGAGTTTGGGTTAAGGTTAGTGCCAAATGCTGTTGTGTACCCAAATTTCTAGGAACCATCACAATCTTGGTATCGTCTACTACATCGGTAACTTCTACGCTAAAATTATTGGTGTTCGTATAGCTTAAACCGATGATCGTAGAACTTTTAAAGGCATACTGCAATAACAAGCGATGGCTTATTTGAGGTGCCAAAAACGGATTTCCCTGCCAATAAGAAAGTTCATCTAACAAATAAATAAAAGGATTGAGGTTTTGATAAGCTGGTCTGTCGATTCTTTTAGAGTAGCTCAATGAGAAGTTGTGATTGGCGCTAGGTCTAATTGCTGCAGAAAAGAACGGGAACCAATTTGTATAATTACGTTCGGTGACTTTCATATTTCCTGCTACTACAGAAATTTCATCCAATTCACCTTTGGAAGCTGTATTTTCCATTCTTAGACCGCCTTGTAGTTGCCATTTACCAAAAGTTTTCTGGTAATTCACATAAGCATTCGAAATCTCCTCGCGATACACAAACCTGTTTGATCTATCAGGATCTCTAAACTCTCCTTCAGGCTTTACTTCCAAAAACTTCGAATCATTATCGGCAGAGACTGATGAAAACTTAAGTCCAGTTTCTAATTTGCCTTTCCAAAGTTTGGTAGTGTAATCAGCCTTGATGGCTCTCAAACCAATATCGATAGCATTTAAAGAGCGATAAAGATTATCACTCAAGACGGTTCCATTACTAGCGGTATACTTATTGGTTTGAAGATTACCTGCGCCTTTGGTAAAATCTCCATAATCCGCATCGAAGTTGATGCTATTACCTAAAGTATCTTCGTACTTATAATTTAAGTTAACGTTATAACGCTGGGTTTGCTGGTGATAATAATCATTAATAGCACTTAACGTTTGATCTACCATACTACTTTGGGCAACGCCGATATCCGTCTGTGTATCTGTAATTCCTCCTCCGAAAATAAAATTTCCATTCAGTAAAATACCGACTGTGTTTTTTTTATCGATAGCAAAATCAGCACCTAAACGTGATCCCATCTTATTACGTTTGTCTACATCATCGGTGAAACTATTGTAGAACTTCCCTTCCTGAATTCTGTCTGCACCATACAAATAAGAGTAGTAACCAATAAAATGACTGTAGTTTCCAAAAACATTCAGTCTATTTCTACGATAGCTAAAAGATAGATCTTGGTTATTTCGAAGATAAACGCCGTAGCTTAAACCTGTAGTAAATCCGGCAGAGAAGCCTTGCACAGTAGATTTTAAGGTCTTTACATTAATGACCCCAGCAGTACCCGCAGCATCATATTTAGCACTTGGGCTGTTCATAATCTCTATCGATTTAATCTCCGAAGCCGACATAGATTTCAACAGCTCAGCGATTTCCCGATTAGATAGATAAGTCTGCTTACCATCAATCAATACCGCTGCGCCACCTTTACCATTCAGGGCGATATTGTTATCGGTTCCCACGGTTACGCCTGGTGCCCTGCTCAATAATTCTAAAGCGTTTGTACCTTGTGCCGTGAGACTTTTAGAAACGTTAAAAACGATATTGCTACCATCCATCTCAATTACCCTTTGCGCACCGCTGATGTTCACTTCTTTTAAAACTCTGGCTTTGTGCTTCAATTTGATTTTCCCGAAAGTCTTAGCTGAACGATTACTTTCTGTGATATGAAAAGAAATTTGAGCAGTTTCGAAACCCATCGAAGAAACCTTCAAAAGATAAGAAGCTCCAATTTTTAAGGGTTGATAAAACTGGAATTCGCCTTTTTCGTTAGCAATTGCACCATTAATCTGGACAGTATCTTGAAGTAATGTTACGGTAGCAAAAGGAACAATGGATCCATCATTTCCCAATGCTTCTCCTATTAATAAAGTTTTTGTAGTTGCTTCCTCTTGCTGCAATAAGTTTTCGCTTCCTATTACAATCATGTTTTCGGACAGCATCTGATAAAAAGGTTTTTTATCTGGAAGTATTTTTGCCAAAACATTAGAAACTGGCAAACGTTGCGCACTTACGGTTACCATCATGGTGTCCGAAACAATTTCATCGCTGTACACAAAAGTATAACCACACTGCGTTTGTATTCTCTTGAACAACGCGGGCAACGACAAAGTCTCTTGCAACGAGCTAAATTTCTTTTCTTGCGCAAAAACCGAATGATAAAAGCAGCAAATCAGGGTAATTAAAACCAATCTCTTCATTCCTAATCCTTAATAATTACCAACTGCTTATCTACAGTATAAGTTAACGGATAAGAAAGTTTCAAAGCTTCTAATGCCTGATAAATAGTTTCGTTGACAAACGTACCACTAAAGCGTTTTTCTTTTAATTTCTCACTTTGAATTTCAATTTTCAAATCATATTTCTTTGCCAATTTCGGAGCCAAATCCACCAATCTCTCTTTGTGAAAAACTAACGTGTCAGCCGCCCAACTTGCTTCCCTCAATATCAACTCTGGCTTTAGTGTGACGATTTTAAAAGTACTTTGATTTTGCGATATGGATGAATTAGCAAACATCAACTTATCATTTGGTTTAAGCAATACGCTGTTTTTCAGGTTTTGTCTATCAGTAACGGCTATCGAACCTCTCACCAACGCCACTTCTATTCCCTTATTTTCCTGATAAGCATTAACGTTGAAAGCAGTTCCTTTCACTTCAATATCAATTCCATTTGTAGCTTCTCCCGCATGAATGATCAATGGAACAGCAGCATTTTTAACGACATCAAAATAGGCTTCTCCCTTTAAGGTAATTTCACGTTGATATTTGCCAAACTCCGCATTATAAACAATGCTCGATTGCTTATTTAACCAAACACGAGTTCCATCTTCCAAAACCTTAAAAATCTTTTGGTCTTCAGCTGCAAGTAACGTTTTATCCGTACGATTAGAAAAATAATAGGCAACTAATCCAATGCCTAAGACAACCGTAATAATTGCTGCAGCCCTGAATAAGGCACTCGCAAACAGACTCTGCTTATGTGTAGAAAAATTGAAACTATTCGCTAAACTACCTTTCTCTGCGTCCGCAATTTTAGCCCAAGTTTTATCAAGCGTCATAACGCTCGAACTGATTTTGTTCTGCTTCGTAAAAATAAGCTTCTATCTGATTAGCCAATATTCGGTAATCTTCATTTTGAAGTGCCTGCCTCAAGAGTTCCTGTTCGCTCGCCGAAATTTCCTTTGAAAGCTTTTTAGAAAGCAACTTGATGAACTGATCTTTTTCCATCGTTTTAATCTTATACAGTTAAGACCCCGATTTTTAACAAAGTACTTACTGTAGCATCAAAAAAATCGCAGAGAGTTCCGAGAGTTGTTTCCTGATCGATTTAGATTGCGGATGATAGCCTAAATAATTACTGATTGTTTCGGCAAGTGACTTGACCGCTTTATACAATTGATTTTCTACAGTTCTTTTCGAAAGCCCCAATATTACCGCGACTTCATTAGCTTTCAAACCGTCTTCCTTAATTAATTTAAAGATGATTTTTCTTTGTTGAGGAAGTGAGTTTACAGCTTCATCTAGCAATTTTTCCAATTCTTTATCTTCTAATTTTGAATTTGAAGAACCTATTAGCTCCAAAGTGACGTTATCTGTTTCATAGGATAAAATAGATCGCTTTTTAGCTGTTCTAATTGAATTTAAGCAGGCATTTTTGATAGCTACATAAAGATAAACTTCCGGATTAAGGACCTTAGAAAGCTGGTTACGCTTTAACCAAAGCTTCACGAAAAGTTCGGAACCGATTTCTTCTGCAAGCTCCAATTGCTTAACATATTGTTGAGCGAAAGTGACCATTTTTGTATAATAAGCTGCAAAAAGATCATTGAAAGCCCCCTTGTTTCCCTGTTGGATTTCCTGAAATAAAATCTTAATCTTTTCCGACATCAAATTTGGCTTGCAGCATCTGGTACATGATCAATGACACCAAAATAGGAAGATATACTTACTCGATGAAAAAAAAATCCTAGCTTTAAATTTTATCTCCGCGAATTTACCTTAATTCCTCACGTATTTAAAACTAAACCAGCGGAATATAAAACCGAAAACTTAACATGATAAACAACGTTTTATATTTATCTAAATTTAATCACCAACGCCATGGCAACATCCACAGAAAATAAAAAATTAACTAAAACGCACCTCATTGTCTTTTTGCTTTTTATCGGTGCTTTTTGTGCTTACGGCTATTATGAATTAGTCTTAAAAGCCAAGTTAAACGGTGCTACATTAATCGACAACCCAACTGCAGCAGCAATTAAGGTAAAAATTGATGGTCAGGGAATATCATGTACCTGCAAATAGTTATGTAGATGTTGATTTGGCAATCGGCCATCATAAAATTGATTGCGAGGCATACGGTTTAGCCAATCAAGATTTGCACCTTGATCCAACCGAATATGGGGTAATCAACCCAACCAAATCTAAATACGTGATCTACAACATTATTTATACCAACAAAGATTTGAAAGATCAATTCCAAGCTTACCAAGTTGAAGGCAAAGAAGTTTACTCGCTTTTGGGCGAACCCAAAGTAACTACAGATTTATTTATACCAGACAGAACCTTAGGAAAAGGCAACATCGACAACAAAGAACCTTCATCTGAAAGTTACAATAAAATGAACCAAGACTATGCATTTTTAACGAAAATTTTCAGATTAAAAGATTTCTTCGATTTTTACGAAAAGAACAATAAATAAGCCACCGACTAAATTACCTGATGAGAATATTAACCTGCATAATCCTATTTTACGGTTTGACAATACACAAAAGTTTTGGTCAAGAGTTCTTTCCAACGAATTTAAAGTCGCTCATTTCAGTAGAAAATGTGGAAGGCAAAAGCAAGCTAAAGCCCAACGATTATTTTTTGAACGAAAAGGAGTTTTTCTGGGCTGATGACCTGCTGTTCATCAATAAGAAAACTACCGAAAAGGTTAAATTTTCTTGCAATACCTCCGAAAGCAAAGAAGAATTACGGGTAGATTATTACAGCCTAGCAAAAGACTTAAGTCGCTTTAGTAAACGAGCAGGCGAAAGTGGCTTGAAGAAAATCAGTGAAAACCGTTTTGAGCACAAGGATAAAAACACGACGATAAGGATAGATATCAAACGTAATATTCTAGAGGGTGGAAAAAGCTACAATCTTTTGAGTCTCGTAGTGATAGAAGATTTTACCAATGGCAGGGTTGCTCCTGAAAATAGGGCAATTAAATTTCCGGTAGATTATTCTTACCCGCTGCAAAACACTACTTATTATTTCGACACAGATATCAAAGATGATAAATCTTATTCGGATGAATATTTTATCAATATCAGACTATCGAAAAATGCAAAGTATGGCAATAAGCTCGTTTTTTTAGATGACACCAATTGGAAAGTTACTTTAGCGAATAAGCAAACTTTTACTGGCACTTATAGCCAAAGTGCAGGAAACTACCAAATGGTGAACATTGGCTTTAATGTAACTGCAATTGCACCAAAAGTACCTAAAGCTTACTTACAGCCAATTGCAGAAACTGGAGCTATTTACAACGCAAGTGAGTTAAAAAAATCGAAACCTAAAACTGCTTATTACAAGTTCTTTTTCACCAAAAGCTATGATCTAAGGTTTGAGGGTAACGATTTATGGCTTTCTGGCAAACATTATGAGAATTACCCAACAATGGCAGTTCCATCTAGTAAAGGAAATTAAAAGTCGGCCTTACCTCTTAAAAGCAAGGCCGACTTTAGCTGTTTCTCAAATTTCTCTAGTGGAAAAACTTCGTTGGAGAAGAATTACTTCTTAACTGCTGCTTTAATCTTCGCGGCAATCAGTCTCCAATCGTAAAAATGGAAAGTTTTATCAGTGCTCATCGCTACAAAAATTCCCTCTGGATATTTAGAACCTAAATTTACGTTAGTGGCATCAGCGCCATCAGTTTCCATAGCACTTATCGGAATTTCTGCCAATAACTCGTATTTATTTGGGTCGCCATTGCTGCCTTCACGTAGATAAACCATAAACGCTTGCGAACCTTGGTTAGACACTAATAAGTAACCAGTTTTCGCACCAGTTTTGTAGATCGCAATACCTTCGTGATCTTCCGAAAAACCTGTCTGCGCAAATAATGCTAATTCTTGATCGTTCTTAACAGCTGGATCTGCGATATATTTACGAACACCAACCTGTTCATCAGAATAATAGACGAAACCTAATTCATTATCTACCGCAATTGCCTCAATTTCCTTTTTTACCACTGTACTTGCCAAATTTGCGTACCACCTCTCCAGTAATGGCACCGCTACCGTTATCTTTCAATTGGTACTGCCATAAATAGGCATTTGCTGGCCCAGTTTTTCTGCCCACAATGGCGAACATAGCTTTATCTGATTGACGGGTATATAAAGCCACGCCCATTGGGTCTCTTTCCTGTTCGCCAGCAAAAACTTCGATGCCGCCATTGTCTATAGGTTCTAAATCTGGCAAAGTGAAAATGCGGATTTTGTTAGCCTGACGCTCGGTAGCTACAGCAATGTCTACTTTTTTACCATTTACGGTAATACCGTAAGCGATGTCCACATTGTTTGGGCGTTGGATACCACCAACTCTTTTCACTACTTTTCCGGAAAGATCAAAAGCATACAAAGCACCATCGGTATCTTTATCGGTACCGATAATCAAGCTTTTTGCTAGCATCAATTGGGTTAATCCAAATGGCAGGATCATCTGTATCGTGTTTTACTCTTTCAGTAATTATCGTCGCCTGTACCGTATTAGGATTATTTACGTTTTTATTTTCTTTTACCTTCTGGCCACAAGCACCTAAGGCTAATAGCATCAACGCTAAAAAATATGTTCTTGAATTATTCATTATAATTTAATTGATAGACAAATGTTGGGTTTCATGTCGGTTAAACCAAAATAATGGCGTTACAAATAGTGAACAAGCCTAGTATTTCGGGTATCAAAAAAGCAACACTTGTTGTTAAATAGATTGGATAAAGGCTGTTAAACTAGCACCTTGCTCCAATTTTAGTTTTTTTCTTA
The DNA here is from genome assembly GCA_029231635.1 of Ditylenchus weischeri. NCBI lineage: Eukaryota > Metazoa > Nematoda > Chromadorea > Rhabditida > Anguinidae > Ditylenchus > Ditylenchus weischeri. The sequence goes on along the minus strand of JAMRYI010000778.1, from coordinate 34,276 downwards.
GTCGGTAACGAGCCACGCGTAAACTATCTGTAGAAACGCCCAAAAGCGCTGCAATATCAGGTGCGTTCATATTCAATTTAAGCAGTGAGATGAACTTGATATCTGTTGCCGAAAGTCCTGGATTGATTTGTTGTAACTGATCGAAAAACTCTTGATTAATCTCTTCGAAAATCCTTCTAAAATCATCCCAATAAGCGTCTTTATGAAAGTTCTGGTTAATCTTGTTCAACAAACTTCGCAGTTCCTTTTTATAACTTCTGCCATCGCTCTTGATCATTTCCGTCAACGCTTCCCTAATATCCTCCAGTAATTGGTTTTTCTGAATTGTCTGTAAGGTATGCGCTGTGATTTCTTTGGCTTTAGTATGCAGATTTTCTTTCAATTGCTCTTCCTGCAACTTCTTGTTATTCAAATCAACTTCCATCAGCTCCTGCTTCGTCTTCAAGATTTTTTCTTCTCTTATACGAGTTTCTCTTTCTCTTAAAATACGATGACGCTGATTACGGATAATAATTGCAGCTACCAAGATAAATACCACCGCGGCAACACCAGAAGCAATATAAATTGCCCATGCAATTTTCTCTTGTCTAGCCATTTCGGCGAGCTGCATTTCTTTTCGATCTAGTCCGTAAATTACTTTCAACAACGCTTCCTGATTTTTACTTTCTTCAGAATAGGATGTTAAAAAGTACTGTCTACTCAGCTCCAGATAATGGAAAGTACTATCAGTTTTCTTGAGGAAGCTATAGGTTTTTCCTAAATCCCGATAGGCACTGCTTAACCTACTGTACGACTTGGTACTTTTGGCTAAAGCCTCCGCCTTTCTGGTGTAACGCAGAGCTTCTGTATAGTCACCTTTTTTACGGAAAATATCACCAACATTGTTATAGGCATCAATCAACATTTCGGTATTACCACTTTGCTCAAACCAAGCTAACGCTTTAGAAAAATGAAAATAAGCTTTATCAAATTGAGATTTGTCTTCATAGATACTCCCTAAATTTTCGTGTACCAATGCTGCGCCTTCTGCATCGCCAATGCTATTAAAAACCTGCATTGCTTTTTGCTGGTAGAAATAAGCACTATCATAATTCAAGGTTTTCTCATAATAATGACCGATGTTGGCATAAGTACGGGCTATTCCACTGCTATCTCTCAATCGCTGATAGGTAGTAAAAGCTTTAAAATACGATTGCTTGGCATCTTTTTCCTGTTTGGTAATCAAGAAAAGTAAAGCCAAATCATTCAAGTTATCCGCAGCCTGTTTCTCATTTTTATCCGACCTGTAAATTTCGTCAGCTTTGATGTGATAGTTAAGCGATTGTGTAAACAAACCCATTTGATAACAGATTTGCCCCATGCGTTGTAAGGCTCTAGCCTGTTGCACTAAATCAGCATCGGCCTTTGCTTGTTTATAGATTTCGTTTTGTCTAGTAAACAAGGCGTCGGAAGTTTGTGTCGAAGTTTTTTTCGATGTGCTCGTTAACTTCATGTATAGCAGTTGGATTTTGTGCAGCAAGTTGCCCCGCTACACAAAATACCATCGATAGGAAACATAAAATCTGTTTGATCATACTGCTATATTTATTTTCAAAACCCTCTCTGCCCGCTGGGCATCTCTCCCTAAAAGGGAGAGAAAAACAACTTTCAAACTCTCTACCTCTGGGAGAGATGACGTAGCCAGAGAGGGTTAGTTTTCTAAAGTTTGGTGTCTTCACCGAACTCAATTACTAAAAATCAAACTTTACTCCCAAGTTATATCTAGGACGATAGTACTCCATTTGTTTAGTTTGGTTAACTACGCCTTGGTAATATCTTAATGGTTGGTTTGTTAAATTGGTTGCTTCAGCAAAAAACCTAGCTGTTTTAGAAACCTTTACAGAAGCATTTGCATCTAAAAAGAATTGCTTGTCGTAGTAAGCATCCCCAAAAAGCATCGCCGCCTAACTCATCAATATAAGCCGCAGTGTAGTTTGCCGATAACCTTGCAGAGAAACGACTATTTTCCCACGATAACGAAGCGTTTAACATGTGCGGAGCAGTTCCTGGCAAAGTGACGTTTTCTCTTAAATCTCCATCGCTGTTAGCAATACCTTTTGCTTTAGATTTAGTGAAAGTATAGTTAGCGTAAACACCAAAGCCTCTCAAGAATTTACCTGGCAAGAAATCTAACTGCCTTTGCACTGCTAGCTCAAATCCATATACATCTACACTTTCGCCATTTCTGTCTTGTTGAAAAGCCCATTGCTCACCTGCTGGAATTGGGTTTGCCAAATCTGGGAAATCGTTAGCAAATTTGGAAGTGGTGTAAGCTCTATCCGCATAAGTGTAGATGAAATTCTTTAAACGTTTGTAGAAAACACCCCCAGAAATTAAACCTACAGATTTGAAATATTGCTCAGCCATTAAATCAAAATTATAAGCATAAGTAGCATCTAAGTTTGGATTACCAGCAGCAATTTCCTCATCGCCAGCAATAATGCCCACAAATGGCGTAAGTGCATAATAATTAGGTCTAGCTAAAACGGTAGTAAATGCACCACGTAAAACCAGATCATCATTAGCCTGATACTTTAAGGTTACACTTGGCAAGAAATCTGTATAGTTATTTTTTGAAGTACGAGTACCCGCTAAATCCTCTTCGTCTTCGATAATGTTACCTGTATAGTTGATTCTAGTATGTTCCATACGCAAACCAGCAATTACAGATAATTTATCATTGATGTCCTGATCCCAACGCAAATAACCCGCATAGATATTTTCTTTGGCGCTATAATTCAAAGCTAAGAACTCGGTTGGGTCTTCTTCGCCTGTAAATACAGCTGTATTAGTTAGATTTAAGCTAGCCAAATAAGCTCTGCTAGCAAATAAACCTGGCACATATTGCTTCCCAGCTTGGAAATTTTTCCCATCGAAATAAGTATTTGGAATAGAACCTAAGTTTGGAATTAAAGCTGCGTTAACTGGACTGTATTTAGTAAAACTATTATTTCTGTCTTTGTCTTTTACTCTTAACCTACCACCAAAGCGTAAACGACCTTTCTGACCTTCAATTATCGAAAGTGGAACTCTGAAATTCAATTTAGCACCTAATTCGCTTTCTTCCGTTAAATCGTTATTTTCTGAAATAGTGTTTAAACCAAGGGCGTTAGCATTCAAATTAGTAGCGTTAAATACTGGATATTCGTCAGTTCCGGTGAAGTTTAAAGTTCTGCTGCCTTGTCTGAACAACATGTAACGCTCATTAGGTCGATATTCCCTAGCGGTAGAATAGCTTACTGTCCAATCCATATCTAAGCTAGAACTAATCAAATGCTCGCCACGTAACGAATAGTTTTGCACACGCTGATCTTCTAAACGCGTCATTCTGTTTCTATCATTATCGATACCGCCTTTAGTTTGCAAGCCAACACGACCTCTGTAACCTGTAATTTCGTTATTTGCATTGTACTGAGGCTCAATATCATCGATACGCATACGATATCTGTTCTCTCTATCATCACGCCAGTTGTACATAGCATTAGCAAAAATGGTATGGTTTGCACCTAATTTGAAATCTAAAGCCGCAGCCACACTTCTTCTCACCCTTTGTACATCGTATCTACGGATATCCGTTTCTTCAACAAAGTTATTTCCGAAATCGTCTTTTGCCCAAACAGCTTCAACATTATCAGAGCCATAATTTTGATTGTTATACGAACCGCTCAACACCATACCAATTGCATTTTTCGCATAGCGATTTCCGTAAACAAAACCTCCTGTATATAAAGCTTTATCACGGATTGGATTGTAACCTGAAGATAATGTCGCCGATACACGCTCGCCATTTGGAGAAGCACGAGTAATCAAATTCACCGAGCCACCAATCGCATCAGCATCCATATCAGAAGTTAAGGTTTTGTTCACTTCGATACTCGAGATCATATCAGAAGGAATTAAGTCCATTTGCACCCGACGGTTATCGCCTTCGGCAGATGGAATACGATCACCGTTTAAAGTTACTGAGTTCAACTCTGGCGCTAAACCTCTAATGATAATGTTACGAGCTTCGCCTTGATCATTCTGCATGGTTATTCCCGGCACACGACGCAAAGCCTCACCCACATTCGCATCTGGGAAACGGCCAACTTGGTCAGAAGAAATGATGTTAGAAATGTTCGATTTGTTCTTTTGTTGGTTCAAAGCACGAGCCTGACCTCTTAACCTATCGCCCATCACCACTACTTGGTTCATAGAAACAGCACCGTCTTCCAAAGAAAAATTAAGCACTGTATTGCCGCCTTTAATTACTGTAATAGTTTGTTTTTGTGTTTGATAACCCATGTAAATTACCTCCACGTCGTAAGTACCTTCCGGAACTTTTAAAAATTCGTAATCTCCCGTTTGGTCTGAGATGGTGTAACGATTACCCACATTTAATCTAACAGTGGCCCCTGGCAGGGATGCCTTTGTTATTTTCTCGATCACCTTACCCGTAATTACGCCACTACCTTGCTGTGCTTGAGCGAATATTACAGTCAATAATAAAAGTACTGAAGTAAAAAGTGTTTTCATTAGTTCATTTGTTTCTTTAGTAATGAGGTTATTTTGATGAAAAATCAGAATGGTCTCATTGTTTCTTTAAATTGTTTGAATTTGGATATCCTTTTTTGATCGATACGAAATTGAAAATTACCACTAGAAAGCTTGGTAAACTGGGCGTTACAAAAAAGAAACCGCCATGAACAAGCCGTTAACAACACAGCAACAACCAATACAAATAAAAATGCAATTAACTGATTTTTAAAACATTGCAAACCTTCAAAAAATCCATTAACATTCTATTGTGCTAATGATAAGAAAATGTTAACTTCTCTTCGAGAATGTTAATCGCATAGCGAAATCATTAGGCTATTCTATCATAACGGAAGGGATAGTTGTAGAAGAAATTAATTATAAATAAAAAATAATGTTAGATTTTTTAAGACAGCCTTGGCCCTGGTATATAGCAGGTCCGCTTATTGGCTTAACCGTACCAGCGTTATTGATATTGGGCAATAAATCGTTTGGCATCAGCTCATCGTTAAGGCACATTTGTGCCGCCTGCCTACCAGCAAACATTCCATTCTTTAACTACGATTGGAAAAAGGAAGTATGGAATTTATTCTTTGTTTTCGGAATTTTATTAGGTGGTGCAGTAGCAATAGGATTTTTATCTAACCCAAACCCTGTTGAAGTTAATCCAAACCTAGCTGTAGAATTGGCGGGATATGGCATTACCAATTACAATAATTTAGTCCCGGAAGATATTATGAATTGGCAAGTGCTATTTAGCCTAAAAGGATTTTTAGTAATGGTAGTAGGAGGATTTTTAGTGGGTTTTGGCACTCGTTACGCAGGCGGCTGTACCAGCGGACATGCGATTATGGGCTTATCTAACTTTTACAATGGCCTTCTTTAGTAGCAACCATTTGCTTTATGGCTGGCGGATTTATTATGGCCAATTTAGTTTTACCTCACATTTTAGCACTCTAATCTCATGAAAAATCAAGAAAATACAGATTTTGAAACTCGTTCTTTAGATGCCGCTTGCGTTAATGAAAGTCAATTAACGCATCATTGGTATCACAATATCAAGTATTTACTAGTGGGTATTTTATTTGGGATTGTTTTCGTAAAATCCGAAGTGGTGAGTTGGTTCCGTATACAGGAGATGTTCCGTTTGCAATCTTTTCACATGTATGGCATTATTGGCAGTGCAATTTTGGTTGGCATGTTTTCAATTTGGCTGATCAAAAGATTTGACATCAAAACTATTTACGGAGAAAAAATTGAATTCCATTCTAAATCTTTTAACAAGGGCCAAATTTTTGGCGGTCTTATTTTTGGATTTGGCTGGGCGATCACCGGTGCTTGTCCGGGGCCGCTTTTTTGCCCAAATAGGAACGGGCGCAACAGTAATTATCGTTACGCTTGTCAGTGCAATTGCAGGTACTTGGTTTTATGGTTTATTGAGGAATAAACTTCCACATTAATTTAAAAACTAGATAACGCAGAACTCAATGACGAGATCGTTACTAATATCCTGAAATTAAGGAGGTAATTAAGTAAGTTTTCCTGACGACGTTATAAACGTGTCAGAAAAACTACTTGTAAGGTTGTAGATATAGGGCCAATGTCTTTAAAGAAATCTGTAATGCAGGAAGTATTCCATTTTAACCACTTCAGAGCGTTTAGAGCGAGTATCGATAGCGAACTGATGAGCAAATTAATTAATAATCATCGCCTCAAACCTTAACAAGCACTTCTTCAATCCTTTAAGACTAGCATGAATGAAATTTTCATGCGCTTGACCAAAAGTAATACGTTTCATTTAAGATAAAACATACACATCTGAATTATAACAAGTTAATGCCATCAGCAAAACACAAATAGCATTTTTTTGCTATTAAAACCATCAAAAAATAAAAATTAGTGCTATTAATTTAGAAATGATAAGGAGACTAAAATTACAACTAAAGAAAATAAAATTAAATATCTGCTTCTCCGTCCTCATAGCGGCAAAAACAGATAACAAAAAGATGTCATTATAAAAATTTTACATAGCATTAATTTGCTATAACTAAACTTCTAAACAACCAGCTATAAAACGAACTCCATACTTTTGTGATATATTTGACTCGCTTATGAAAAAAAACGATGCCATTGCGATTGTCTTTGATGACCATCTTCTTTTTGCCGACTCATTCTCGGCATTAATCGAACGACTGGAACTTTTTAAATCAGTACACACTTTCAGTGAGGAAAGGGAACTTACCCATTTCTTGATCAAGCATCATCAAACGCCCATCTACCTTTTCTTAGATTACTATTTGAAACCAAAAAACGGGCTGCCACTTATCAACGAAGCAAGGAGACTAAACAAAAACATAACTATTATCATCATGAGCTCGGTGATCAGCCCAACGGCTATCACCAATATACTAAGTTACAGTCCAGAAGGTTTTGTAAGCAAGTCGTCTGGCTTTAATACCATATTAGAATGCCTTACAACGATATCGGAAGGTGAGCAATACATTTCACCAACCATTAGTGAGATTGTATTGAATTCTAATCTCACCAAAAAATTATTGTTTTCTGCAAGGGAACTAGATGTTCTGCAATATTTCGCCCGTGGCTTATCTATTGCGCAAACTGCAGAACAAACACACCTGAGCAAACATACCATTGTAGCACATCGTCGTAAAATGATGGCAAAAGTAAACGTAAATTCAATTACAGAGTTGCTTTCTTATGCACGTGAACAAGAACTAATTTAACGCTACTTTTTATCGAATTACTTGGACTATTGTAAAAAGTTCAGAAACAAGAAACCCCTTCAAATATTAAATCTGAAGGGGTTTCTTTTAAGTCGGGATGGCAGGATTCGAACCTACGACCTCCACATCCCAAATGTGGCGCGATACCGGGCTACGCTACATCCCGAACTTTGGTATCATTTTTTTCTTCATTAATAATCCGAGGACTTCTTAACGAGGCTGCAAAGATAAACATTTTGACATCCAATGCAAATTGAATTTGAAAAATTTTAATATTTTTAGTTCAACCGCTTATAAAATTATTTACTTTTCTGCAGCTTCCTTCGCTTTGATCCAGAATAACAGTTCGTTAACGAAAACTCCAGCCTTTTTGTCTATTGATTCTTTGTCGGTTGGGATACCGTCTTCATTAAATGTTTTTTCTACAGTAGGAACCGGAAACATTGCGGGAATAACTAGCGCACCTATTTTCCATAAACTGAATTGCAAAGAAGTTATGACCTGAGAACCACCAAAAGCACCGGCCGAAACTGTAGCAATGGCGATAGGTTTGCGTTTCCATTCGGCATACAATAAATCTATCACGTTTTTTAAACTAGCTGGGTACCCACCATTATACTCTGGAGTAACGATAATTACGCCATCTACCTCCGTAATGGTTTTTGCTAGCTGTAACATTTCTTCGGTTGGGTTTTCGATTAAACGTAAACGCTCTTCGAAAATCGGGAAGTTATAAGCATCTAGGTCGAGGATTTCCGTTTCTGCTAGTTGCTTTTGCGCAAGATAATTCTGAAAGTACAAAGCTACACTGTGGCTTTTACGTCCTTTTCTAACACTTGCGGATATGATGGCTATTTTTGGCATGGTTGGCTGATTTAATATTTAGCTAAATTAACGAATTAATCGCTCCCGTTGTTTTAATAGTTTTTACCGCTGATAGCGGAGATTTTTACGCTGATTTGGAAGCGCTAGTTTTTATTTGATGAAAAAGAACGGTTGTTTAGTAGCCCCGATTGAAATGAAAAGCCCGCAATCCCGATGTTTAATCGGGAGCGGACTTGTAATGTAAAGCGGGACTTGCGGGGGCATAATAGCACTGCAACTGCGCTTCTTATTATTTTATTCCCATTTAAAAGTTTTCACTGCAATTGCGTAAATACCAATTCCCCAAACCACCATAATCAATATCTGTTGTTTTACATCCCATAGGTTAGCGCCTTCGAAAGCTACTTTACGCATAGCATCATTTAAATAAGTTAACGGCAACGCTCTACTAATTGGCTGCAGCCAAGTTGGAAAAGCATTGATGGAAAAAAGAAGGTTCCCGATAATAAAAACTGTGGCAAAGTAATGATGTTTGAGATGGGCGGAATGGTACTTTCGCTTTTTGCCAAACCTGAAACCACGAAACCAAAACCCATGAAAACGATGATACCTATAGTGGCCAAAACGATCATGTTGATTACAGTGACGACACCATTGATGAGGGTAAAATTAAAGGCAAAGTGACCGATAATGATGATGAACAAGGCTCCCAACAAAGCGAAGCCAATACGTGCAATCGCTTCGCCCAATACAATACTCGAGCGCCTAACTGGCGTAGCAAAAAAGCGCTTAATTACCAAATTTTGTCGCAAGGCGAAGAAGATAAAAGCCGTACCGAAAACACCTGTACTTAATAAAGAGAAGCCCAATTGGCCAGGTAAGATAAAATCGATAGTCCTATGTAATCTACCTGTGATTGTTGTAGCTCTAATTTCGGTTACGGTTGGTTTTTTGATTCACAGTGTTGAGCTGATGCGCCAAGTCGTTCAAAACAGATTTCAACACATTTCCATTAGTTAATGAAGCTGATGTATATTTCACGTTGGTAAAATAGGCTGGCAAGCCATTTGGATTTTTCTCCACGCTAATCAAGGCATCGTAAGCTCCTTTTTCTAAATTTTTATCGATATTTTCTTGGGTGTCGTTCTTGGTTAAGCGAATTACACCTGTTTTTTCTAACGCTGCAATTACGGGATTTTGCAAATCCGAACCTGGTGCTACAGCCACATCTAGTTTCATGCCGCCACCGCCAATAAAGCCGAAAACAATAATGAATATCAATGGAAACGCCAACGTGAATATTACTGCAGAAGGGCTACGGGTAATTGACCTGAAACTCGCTTTTGCTAGTGCCAACGTGGCTTTTGTATGATTGTAACCCCCAGCCTTCCGATGCATCGGTACAGACTCTAAAGGGCTGTTTGCCTTGTTATCTTCTATATTATCCTTCATGATTATAAGTTTGTATGTTAAAAGTCCCTTTTTGGGGACTTAGGGGTTTATTCTCTCCACGCTTTGCCGGTAAGACTGATAAATACATCTTCCAAGTTAGCAGCCTTCACCTCCTTTTTACGCTCGAAACCACCGGCAATCAAATTGTCTATCAATTGATCTGGCGTATCTAAAGCAATGATTTTTCCAGCCTCCACGAAAGCTACTCTATCGCACAATTGCTCGGCTTCGTCCATGTAGTGAGTAGTAATTACCACTGTAGTACCGTTATTTCTGATCTCGCTAATCAAATCCCAAAGATTTCTACGTGCCTGCGGATCTAAACCTGTAGTTGGTTCGTCCAAGAAAACTATTTTTGGTGAGTTGATTAAAGTGGTTGCGATAGAGAAACGTTGTTTTTGTCCGCCAGAGAGTTCTTTATACTTGGCTTTGGCTTTGTCTTGCAAGTTTACTTTTGCAAGCATTTCCATTGGAGTTACATTAACCCCGTAAAGTCCGGCAAAAAGTTTCAAAAGCTCAACTAAATTCAAGTTTGGATAATAACCTGCCGCTTGCAATTGCACACCAATAATTTGCTTGATAGCATTTGCATCGCTATCTACATTTAAACCGTCTACCAAAACTTCGCCGCTAGTTTTTTCGCGTAAGGTTTCAATAATTTCTAAGGTAGTGGTTTTGCCTGCGCCGTTTGGGCCTAGCAATCCAAATATTTCATTTTCGTAAACCTCAAACGAAAGGCCTTGAACAGCCTTGAACTCGCCATAGTGTTTTACTAAATTGTTTACGCTGATAATTGCTTTTTTATCTGTCATTTGATATAAAAGTAAGAAGCTTTATAAAAATGGGAAATGTTTTTCCGCTAATTGGAATGATTATGAGGATGAAATGATGAATGTACTGGTTGGTTGGTTTGTTTTTTAGCTTGCCGCCGCTGGGCTCTTACTTTTTGACCGCAAAAAGTAACAAAAACTCTCGGTTGCTTATTTTTCTTTTAAAGAAAGTGCTTCGGCTTATTGGTACAACCCGAAAAATAAGAGACGGAAAATTAGCTTAACGACGGACTAGTGGGCTATCGCCAGCAAGTAACATTTTATCTCGAAATTGAGTTAATTACTGAGGCATTAGCCACTTAATTACCTAACTAAAAAGGATGCTTGCGCAAACAAACATCCTCAACTTATTTTCTAGAAGGCAAAACTTTAAACCTTCAACTTTATACTTTCAACCTTACACTACCAAACTAAATCACCTTTGATCATACTTACGAAATCATCGAAAAGGTAACGAGAATCGTGTGGACCTGGAGAACTTTCTGGGTGATATTGAACTGAAAATGCTTTCTTACCTTTCACTCGGATACCTTCAATCGAATCGTCGTTTAAGTTAACATGAGTAATTTCTACTTTATCCGAAGCTTTTACTTCTTCCGGAATTACACCGAAACCGTGATTTTGAGAAGTTACTTCGCAATGGTTTTTAATGATATTTTTAACTGGGTGGTTTAAACCGCGGTGACCGTTAAACATTTTCATAGTACCGATACCATTAGCCTCTGCCAACAATTGATGACCTAAACAGATACCGAACAATGGTTTATCTGCTTCCAAAACCGCTTTTACAGTTTCAATAGCGTAAGGCATTGCTGATGGATCGCCGGGACCGTTAGAAATGAAATAACCGTCGGCTCCCCAAGCATTCATTTCCTCAAAAGTAGTTTTAGCAGGGAATACTTTGATATAAATTTCTCTATCGTCGAAGTTGCGAAGGATGTTTTTCTTGATACCTAAATCTAAAGCAGCAACTTTAATTGCAGCATCTGGATTACCATAATAGTAAGGCTCTTTAGTAGACACTACCGAAGAAAGCTCTAAACCGTCCATTGGTGGCACTTCTTCCAATTTCTTTTTTAGCTCTTGCAAATCAGTAATTTCAGAAGAAATAATTGCATTCATCGCTCCCTTGTTACGGATGTGGCGAACCAAAGCACGAGTATCGATATCGCAGATACCTACAATATTCTCATTTTGGAAATTATCTTGAATAGACTCTGTAGCTTCTTTTCTAGAGTAATTGATGTTGTAATTTTTGCAAACCAAACCAGCAATCTTAACGCTTTCGGATTCTACCTCATCTCGGTGCATACCGTAATTACCAATATGCGCATTGGTAGTTACCATAATCTGCCCAAAATAAGAAGGATCTGTAAAAACCTCCTGATAGCCAGTCATGCCTGTATTGAAACAGATTTCACCGGTGGTAGTTCCTATTTTTCCAGCAGCCTTGCCATAAAAAACTGTGCCATCGGCCAATAACAAAATAGCTGGTAACTTAGTGTAGTTAGTCATTTAAATTACAATAAAAATTGGGGATAAAAAATGATAAAAAGGAATGGGAGTTTTTAACGGATAAACCGCTTATACTAGAAGATAAAACCGTATGATTGAACTCTCTCATTTCGGAGTACAAAGGTATGTGTTTCGGAGCAGTTTTTTTAAGATTTTTTAAAAAAGTTTGGAGGAGGAAATAAGGTTGATCGGTTAAGTGTTGAAATTGGTTAATTAAGACTGCTTTGTGGCAAATTATCATATTGCTGGATTGTTATATTTTTGAATTGAAAATAGTCTTGTCATGCAGTAACCACTACTACAAAACCATCTACTAATACCCAACCCCTATCCCCCGATCCCCGTCACCTAATCACTTTTTAAAAAATAAACCCTAATTTTGTGCACACCAAAACAAAAAGCATGTCGGTAAACAAAGAAATTAAGCGTATCACAACGCATACTTTGCAAGAGATGAAGCAGCGCAACGAAAAAATTGCCATGCTTACCGCTTACGATTATTCAATGGCTACCATCCTCGATGATGCTGGCTTAGATGTACTTCTAGTAGGAGATTCGGCCTCTAACGTCATGGCTGGTCACGAAACTACCCTACCTATCACCTTAGATCAGATGATTTATCACGCCCAATCGGTGGTGCGTGGTGCAAATAGGGCCTTTGTAGTTGTAGATTTACCTTTCGGTTCATACCAAGGCAACTCAAAAGAAGCTTTAAATTCGGCCATCCGCATCATGAAAGAGAGCGGTGCACACGGCGTAAAGCTCGAAGGTGGCGTTGAAATTGTAGAGTCTATCCAACGTATCATCACTGCAGGTATTCCGGTAATGGGGCACTTAGGTTTAACACCTCAGTCTATCTATAAATTCGGAACTTACACCGTTAGAGCAAAAGACGAAGCCGAAGCGAACAAGCTTAAAACCGATGTCTTGGCTTTACAAGAAGCAGGTTGTTTTGCCATTGTGCTAGAGAAAATCCCAGCTAAACTGGCTAAAGAAGTTACTGCAAGCCTTGATATTCCAACTATCGGTATCGGTGCTGGTCCACATTGCGACGGACAAGTGTTGGTAGTTAACGATATGATTGGCTTAACCAAAGGCTTCAAACCTCGTTTCCTACGTCAGTATTTAGATTTGTACGAAGGCATTAAAGGCGCAGCGCAATCTTACATTGCCGATGTAAAAGCGAAAGATTTTCCTAACGAGAAAGAACAATATTAACCACAAAACCCCTAAAGGGGATTACTGAGAAAAAAACAAACAATTTTAACTATAAATGCCCCATTAGGGGTTTGGGGTATATGGCCATTACCGAAGCAGACGTGCTTTACGAAGATAACCACCTCATCGCAATTAACAAAAGAGCTGGCGATGTAGTACAAGTTGACGAAACTGGAGACCAACCCTTAGACGATATGGTTAGGGAATTTCTGGCAAAAAAATACGACAAACCTGGCACGGCATTTTTGGGTGTGGCACATCGTTTAGACAGACCTGTAAGTGGTTTAATTCTCTTTGCTAAAACCAGTAAGGCTTTAGATAGAATGAACGCCATTTTCAAAAACCGCGAAATCAAGAAAACTTACTTTGCCGTAGTACGAAAAAAGCCAGCTAAGCCACAAGGCAAACTCATTAACTGGTTAATTAAAGATCCGAAGAAAAACGTGGTAAAATCTTACGACTACGAGGCCAAGGGCAGTCAGTATTGTGAGCTAGATTACCAAGTACTTACAGAGCTAGATGGTTACTATTTGTTAAGGGTTAACCCACTTACTGGACGCTCGCATCAAATTAGGGTTCAGCTTTCTTACCATGGGCTGCCCAATAGTTGGCGACAATAAATATGGTTATCCTCGCGGCAGCAGAAAAGGAAGTATTTGTTTACATGCTCGTCAACTAGAGTTTGTACATCCTGTAAAGAAAGAACCAATTAAAATCTTTGCGAAATTACCTAAGGATGGCTTTTGGGAAAAGTTTGAAAAGTTTTAAGTCCTCTTTGGCTACGCCATCTCTCCCAGAGGGAGAGAATAACAGAATTGTCTAATCAACTATACTTTTCTCTCCCTTTGGGAGAGATGCCCAAAGGGCAGAGAGGGTTTTATATTTCTTTAAAATTAAAATCCTACAAAAAAGAAAACCCCGCTTTCGCAGGGTTAACTTAATCAAATATTAGGTAAGCTCTTTACCAAACAAAAGTACCGGCAGCACCTGCAGGTAAGGTTGGTGTAACCAATTTTCCTTGGTGACTGATATTAAAAGTTTGATCGGTATTTCCTGTGTTCATCACAATCAAAGCTCTTTTACCATCTGGGGTTTTAAAAGCAACATTGCTCAAAGTATTATCCGCAGAAGAGTTGATTCTTTACCGAACCTGGTCTCACGAATTTAGAAGCATGCGCAATGACGTAGTAAGCTACATTTCTAGTGATAGCTGGAGCAATAGTTAACGCACCCAAGCAATTGGTACAGCCACCATCTGGTGTATGCGGATTGTAATTTGCATCTGCTGCTAAATTCCATTCCAATACGTTTCTACTCCAGTTTCTGGTAGCGCCTACAATTAAAGTACTTATATGCCATTTTAAATCTTCAGCAAAATTACCTGGACCGCCAACCCATTGTTCAGTGAAATAGATATGTTTATCTGGGTACGCATCATGAACTTTGCTTAGTGCTTCTATCTTTCCACCATACAAGTGAAACGCAGAACCATCTACATATTTACTTGCTTCTGCATCTGCCAAAATAGTCATTGGATAATCGGGTCTATCGGCATTATGATCATAAAGAATAATCTTAGTTTTTACGCCTGCCTTTTGGAAAGTTGGACCTAAAGCCGTTTTAATGAAATTAGCTTGTTCGTTAGCCAACATCAACAAACTTGGTGTATTGCCAGGATGCAAAGGCTCATTTTGGATAGTGATCGCATCAATGGTAATACCTTGCGCTTTCATTGCAGCAATATACTTTACAAAGTAATTAGCATAAGCTTGGTAAAACTCCGGCAACAAACTTCCACCTTTAAAAGCTTTGTTAGTTTTCATCCAAGTCGGCGGTGTCCAAGGTGATCCTAAGATTTTAATGTTAGGATTAATAGCCAAAATTCTTTTCAGCACCGGAACTAAATCAGTCATTTCTTCTGCAATAGAGAAACGCTCCATATTTACGTCGGTTTCACCAGCTGGCAGTTCATTATAGGTAAAAACCTTTGCACTTAAATCAGAAGCACCAATACTCACCCTCAGATAACTTACGCCAATGGCATCTCCTTCGGTGGAGAAAAGCTCTTTTAGCAGGGCTGTTTTCTCTTGTTCCGGCAATTTATTAATCAATGTAGCGCTACCGCCAGTTAAGGTATAACCAAATCCATCAATACTTTGATAGGTTTGGTTTTCGTCTACTGTAATTGTTTTATGCGTATTCGCAGCTGTGCCGAAATTTAAAACAACATCTTGTTTTTTTAGCAATACCGATTGATCGCCTTTGGTTAGCCAAAAAGCAACCTCACTACCAGCCTGATTGTTATTGGTAGTTTGACCTTTCTTGCTCGCACAAGAAGCCAGTACTACTGAACACGCTATGCAACTCGCTATAAATCTCTTCATCGGATCTTAATTTTAAGGTATATAATTGAAGTTTGCTTTCTTGTTACCCAGTTGAATGGTAAACTCGCCTTCGCCAGTTGTGGTTACCAACTCAGCATTTACGTAAGCAATGTCTTCTGGTTTAATTTTGAAGGTAACAGTCTTAGTTTCGCCTGATTTTAAATCGATTTTATCAAAGCCCCTTAAACGTTTTACATCAGGGCTGATATCATGCGCAACTAAATCAGAAATGAAAAGTAATACACTTTCTTTTCCAGCTACTTTACCTGTGTTAGTCACATTCACGCTGATTTCTAAAGTCTCGCCTTTTTTCAAGGTATTGCTGCTTAATTTGATATCGCTATAAGAAAAAGTAGTGTAGCTTAAACCGTGACCGAAAACATACTGAGGATTGTAATCTGCGTCGTAGTTGTAAACTCCTTCGGTAGTTTCTCTAGACTCTGATGGTTTGTGGTAATATGTAAACAAAGCATTTGGGAATTGAGGATAAGTGTAAGGCAATTTTCCAGATGGATTAACATCACCATACAATACATCTGCAATCGCATCGCCGCCAAAATTACCTGGCAAATAACTTTGCAAAATCGCACTCATGTTTTTCTCAAACTTGCTGATTACTCTTGGTCTGCCCTCGTTTAAAACCAATACAATGGTTTTTCCAGTAGCGGCTAATTTCTTAGCCAATTCAGTTTGTAAATCGGAGATATACAAATCGCTTAAATTACCCGGAGTTTCTGTATAGGTATTCTCACCTAAACAAAGTACAATCACATCTGCATTTTTAGCTGCCGCGATTGTCTCGTCCATTTTATCAGCAAAATCCTCGAAATACTTACCATCCATTTTATAGCTTACGCCTGGCAAGTAGGTTACGTTAGCAGCACCAACTTTGTTTTGTATTGCCTTAACAATGGTATTATATTTTGCTGCAAATTCTTCTACTTTTTCACCTTGCCAAGAGTAAGTCCAAGCACCGTTTAAAGTTCTCATTGAATTTGCATTTGGACCTGTAACCAACACTTTCGCGGTTTTGCTTAAAGGCAATGTATTATTAGTATTTTTCAATAAAGTCATTGATTCTGCAGCGGCATCATAAGCCACTTTTTCAAATTCTTTACTTCCAAATTTTGGATAATCTTTGATATTGGTAGTTGGTTTTTCAAACAAGTTCAACTCGAATTTTACTCTCAAGATATTTCTAACTGCATCGTCAATACGAGATTGTTTTACTTTACCTTCTTTAACTAAAGCCACTAAATCATCGCAGAAAGGTTCGTAGTTATAAGCAATCATCGACATGTCGATCCCTGCATTAATCGCCATCATTACCGCTTCTTTGTTGTCTTTAGCTACGCGATCACGTTTGTGCAGGTTTTCGATATCTCCCCAATCGGTTACTACCAAACCTTTAAAGCCTAACTCTTCTCTTAAAAGTTTGGTTAATATTTTGTAGTTTGCATGTACCGGAACACCGTTAATCAAACCAGAATTGATCATGATGGTTTTGGCACCGGCGTCTATCGCAGCTTTAAAAGCAGGCAAATGATATTCTCTCAAAGCTTGATCGGAGATGATAGCCGGAGTTCTATCTTTCCCAGAAACGGGCACTTGGTAGCCTAAAAAGTGCTTAATTGAAGAAGCTACTTTGAATGGATTAGCAACATCGTTGTTATCTCCCTCTAAACCTTTGATCATTTCTTTACCCAATTGTGAAACCAAGAAAGGATCTTCACCAAAACTCTCCCATTGACGAGGAAAACGAGGATCGGCACCTAAATCTAAAATTGGCGAGAAGTTCCAAGGAATAGCACTTGCACGAGTTTCATAAGCAGTGATGCTTGCACCTTCTTTAACCAAAGCTCGGTTAAACGTTGCCGCCTGACCAATTTGCTGAGGAAACATAGTTGCACCTGCAGTGTAAGTTGCTCCGTGAACTTCATCAACACCGTAAATTACCGGAATTTTGTTTTTTCCTTTTTTAACGGCTACGTTTTGAATTTCGTTAATGATGTTGTACCAAACTTGCGGAGTTCTAGCTCTATTGTTAGACGTATTTAATACCGAACCAACGTGGTATTGCAATAAGGCTTTTTCAGTTTCTTTTTTATCTAAAGAGAAAGGTTCATCACTAGTGTAACGATCTTTACCTTTACCAATTACATCTAAAGTGATTTGAGCCATTTGGCCTACTTTCTCCTCAATTGTCATTTTGGCTAACAACGCATCAACTTTTTTGTCGATGGCGTCTTTACTTATTTTTTGTTGTGCAAGAACGGAAGTACCGGCTAAAACAAGGACAAGCGTTAAACTAAAATTTTTAATGTTCATATGTGTGTTATTTTAGGTGATTTGATGCTCCTAAATTAAGGAGCTAATCACCTTTATTGAAAGTATTATAAGTGTTCAATCGATTCAAAATTTGGAGCTGATGAAAGTTTGACACGTTTTAATCCCCAAGAAAAACCACCTCAATTAACTCAAAAAGCAGCTTTTAAATCTTCATGCTAACATAAGCGATACGCTTAAAAAACATGATGATGTAGTAGTATTGTAGTATGCAGATCTAAAACTGCATACTACAATTTTTTATTAAAGATTTGGATTACGATCTCTCTCCGCTTGCGGGATCGGGAATAACAACTTCGCAGCAGTTACATTGTAATTCAATGGATTTCCGTTACCATCTTTTTGTGCATTCATTACTGCAATTGCACGGTTAGTACGTAATAAATCAAACCAACGGTGACCTTCGAAAGCAAGTTCTAACCTACGCTCTTTTTCGATAGCCAAACGCATTGAAGCTTGGGTATTAGCAGGAGTTCCGCCCAAATTTACGCGGCCGCGAATTTCGTCTACGATAGTTTTTGCTGCAGCCCAACCTCCAGTTGTTAGTTCATTTACAGCTTCGGCTTTCAATAATTTGATGTCAGCCAAACGAAGGATGTATGAATTTGCCAAATCATCGTTACGGTATTTATTGATGAAAGGGTAATTCGCTTTACTCCAATAATCATCAGACCAGCCTTCTGTTGATACATTTCTGAAACTAATGCTTGATGCTTTACGAATAACATCGCCTTCGGCATCAAACAAAGCCACTAAATCATTAGTTGGCGTGCAAAAACGTTTCCATCCTGTACCTACAATTACACCTGTCATCCAATTACCACGACCTTTGGGCCCACCCCATCCGTCGTACTGCATTTCCCAAATTGACTCGGAATTATTCTTGTGTGCACCATCAAATAAGTGATCGAAATTTCCTACTGGCACATAACCACCAGCAATTACTGCATCAGCATATTGATTTACTTTTGTCCAATCTGGAGTTGGTTTAGAAGCATAAACTTTTGCGAGCAAAGCATTCACCACACCTTTGGTAATGATACCTTTATTAGGAGCTGTAGTACGCACTGCAGGTAACGCTTCTTCCAAATCTTTGATAATCTGCGTATACACCTGATCTACGGTAGAACGAGGCTGTTGCATCTCTTGCAAATTGGTTGGCGTTTTCAAAATCAATGGCACTGCGCCCCATAAACGCACTAAGTGGAAGTAAAAGTAGGCTCTTAATGTTTTCGCCTCTCCTACCATTTGTGCTTTTCTATCAGCGGTTAAAGCTGCATCTTGTACATTAGGCACATTTTCTAAAACCTCATTAGCGTTTTTAATATTCGAATACAATCCACTCCAATCACGACCTACGTTTCCGTTAGTAGCATTAGTAGTAAATAAATCAATTTGAATATTTGCTGGGTTATCACCACCAGCATAGGCGTTATCAGAAGTTACATCGCCATTAACCATGTAATCCCAAATGTGGTAATCGTTATACATCCCACCGTAAACGCCTGCCATTAATCGTTCTGCCCCATCAGCATCTTTTACATCAATTACTTGATTAAATGGCTCTTTTTCGAGGAAATCCTTTTTGCAACTCTGCAAGCCAAACGCAGCAGCTGCAATCATTACTAAAGTGTATTTATTTAGTTTCATCTCTTTAATTCTTAAAATCCAACATTAATACCGAACAATAAACTTCTTGACTGTGGATAAGTACCATAATCAACTCCCATAGAAGGACCATTTGCCGAGTTCATGTTAACTTCGGGATCTAAACCAGTGTATTTAGTAAAGGTTAACAAGTTGTAGCCACTAGCAAATACGGTAAGCTTGTTCATTTTTAATTTCTTGATCACAGCAGAATCAAAACTGTAAGATATGGTTGCTGTTTTTAAACGCAAGTAAGAAGCATTTTCTACGAAACGGCTAGAAGTTAGTGAGTTTTCTGAGCTTGCTCTTAAAGCTTTCGGTATATCTGTGATCTGACCTGGCGTAGTCCATCTGTCTAATACTGCAGCAGATTGATTTTTCGAATCGAACATACCTTCTAAATCAATTCTTGAAGCATTAAACAATTGGCTACCTTGAACACCTTGGAAGAACAGGTTTAAATTCCAGTTACCGTAAGTTAAGCTATTGGTTACACCGTAGATAAACTTCGGTTGCGCAGAACCAATAAAAGTTCTATCGCTTGGATCAGCAGAACCAGTAATTCCATTATTGTTAGTATCTGCGTATTGAGCTGCTCCAGTAGCTGGATCAACGCCAGTGAACACATAGCCATAGAAACTACCAAGTGGTTTGCCTGGAACAACACGTACTGCAGCATCACGTTCGTAAATGCTAGCAAAGTCTAAAGATTTAGTATCGTTACCTAAACTAGTTACTTTGTTTCTGTTGATTGAGAAGTTTAAATCAGTATTCCATTTGAATTTCTCACGATCCACGTTCTTGGTTGACAATACAAACTCCAAACCTTTATTCTCCATAGAACCTACGTTGTAAGCTTGACTACCAAAACCAGAAGATGGAGGTAATTGTACGTTAATCAACAAATCATTAGTTTTTTTCAAATAAGCATCAGCAGTAAAGGTTAACCTGTTGCTAAACATCGTTAAATCTAAACCGATGTTGGTTTGTGTGGTTTTTTCCCAAGTCAAATTAGGATTAGATGGGTTTTGCAAATTGTATTCGCCTTGACCATTGATAGCATACAATTTCATGTAGGCATAATCTCCAATTCCTTCGTCGTTACCTACTTTACCCCAGCTTCCACGAAGTTTTAAATCGTTGATAGACTTGACATCTGACATGAAGTTTTCTCCAGAAATTCTCCAACCGGCAGAGAAAGATGGGAAATAACCGAAACGGTTTCCTTTTGCAAATCTAGATGATCCATCCGCTCTAAAATTTGAGCTAAACAAATATTTGTTATCGAAGGCATAGGTTACACGGGCTAAATAAGATTGCTTAGTCCATTGTGCTCTTTGCGGGATAGTCAATAATACAGATGGCTCGATAGGGTTACCCGAAGTATCGAAGAAACGATTTCTCTCTGAATTGTTGTATTTCCAGTCTGATCCTTGTAAAGTGTATCCTCCCGTAGCGGTAAAAGCATGTTTATCTACATTTTTGGTGTAGTTTAAGATGTTTTCATTCAACCAAACATGATCTCTAGTTTCGTTCGCACGCTCTACACCACGCTCCTGACGACCATACGTAGTTAAGAAATTATCGGTGTAATAGCTATAATCGTTTCTATTTATGTTAGTACTGATACTCGATTTGAAATATAAATCCTTAGTGATATTAGCTTGAGCAGAGAAAGCTCCGATAAATCTTAGATTTTTGGTTTTATTATCGTTACCAAAAGCTAATGCTAATGGGTTATCCCATCCTCCTGCGTTTGGAATGGTTGTGTATTGACCATTAGGCGCAAAAATACCGATAGTTGGAGGCGTTGTTAAAGCACCTAAAATCACACCACCACGAGAAACACTGCTGTTGTCACCAACATCAATAGATCTGCTAGAAGTTAATACCGCATTACCGGTTAATTTTAACCACTTAGTTACGTTTTGCGATCCGTTAAAGTTTGCTGTAACGCGGTTCAATTCGGCAGGTGCAACTACCCCTTTATCTCTTTGGTAACCCGCAGAGAAATAATACTGACCTCCTTTTACACCCCCTGAAACAGATGCTTGGTACTGGTTTTGGGTTCCTGTGCCGAAGGTTTCCTTTTGCCAGTCTGTATTTAAATCGCCGCCAAAAGTAGTGTAACCTAAGTCGGTCATTAAAGAAATGTACTGATCTCTGTTCAGCACATCTTGCGAACGCCAAAAATTAGAGAAACCGGTAAATGCATTGAAACCTATTTGAAGTTTATTAGCAGAACCTTTTTTAGTAGTGATTAATACCACACCATTTGCACCGCTAGAACCATAAATAGCTGCTGCCGAAGCATCCTTTAAAATGGTCATCGTTTCGATGTCATTTGCGTTAAGGAAGCTAGCGTCTCTAGAAACAACCCCATCAATTACATACAAAGGACTATTAGATGCCGTAATTGAGGTGTTACCACGAATACTTATCGCTACACCTGCACCTGGCTTACCAGACTGCGAAGTAACCTGCACGCCCGCAGCTCTACCTTGAACAGCTTGCAACGGGTTGGTAATAGGCTGATTTTCTAAATCTTTAGCAGATACAGAAACTACCGCCGTTGTTAAGTCTTTCTTAGTAGTTGTGCCATAACCCACTACTACAACTTCATTAAGCTTATTGTTGTCTTCTGATAGTGTAATGTTAAGTGTTGTTCTATTGTTAACAGGCTCTTCAATTGTCTTGAAACCTATAAATGAAAATGTAAGTACGGCATCCGCATTGGCTTTCAACTTAAAAGCTCCGTTAGTTTCTGTTGATGCACCCAAGTTGGTACCTTTAACTCTTACTGAAACCCCAGGTAGAGGCAGACCTTGTTGATCTTTTACTTGACCAGTTATCGTAATCTCTTGTCCCATGACATAACTCACGAAACAGAAAAACAACACTGCAAGTAATGTGATTTTTTTGTTCATCATCTTTTTACAGTTAATATTTAGCGATGGTAAAGTTAAGTCCATTTTTATGTTAAACGCAAGTGATTTTAAACATAAATTATTGAAAAACAAATACTTACAATAAAATTGATACGCTTTAGCACCTTAAATAGATTTTGGCATTTATACTGATTTACAGTACTTAAAAGGCGTTTAGAATGGTCGTTAGCAGATGAGGTTGATACGCTTGAACACCTTAATGTTTTTTTTTAATTTTCTACCTTGTTACAGTCTATAACGGAGTTTTAGTCCAACACAAGCAGGCTCCAGCCGTTTTTGTTTGCTTTTTTAAGAGCAGATTTTCGCTCCTCCATCACTGCTTTAATGCGAGTTCCATAAGTCCAGCAAGTGCTTTGCCTGATATTTAAAAGTTCTGATAGCTTATGAGATGAGATTTTACCTTTGGTTGAATAGATCAGGAAAATCATGTAAAAAGCTTTATTGATAGGAATTCGAGTATTGTGAAAAATAGTATAACTGGTAACCGACTCTTCATAATCACACTTACTACAACGTCTACTGTAAGGTGCATGCCCAGCATAAAAGTGATCGTTCTTGCATTTTTTACAAGTATAGCCAGTCTTCCACTTCAGCTCTGCTAAAAAGCTATCGCAGCTTTCCTTATCAGGATATATTTTACTGAACTCTTCAAAATCTACATCAGCCGACATTACCCTATCTCGGGAAATCTTCTCCACGTTAGTCTGTAGCTCTTGGTTGTCTTGTTCTAGCAACACATTCATTCTAGAAATTTCTTCAGCCTGTTGCTTTAATTGTTCGTTCGCTTTTAGCAGCTCTTCATTTTGGGCTTCAATAATCATTGATTTATTGAAAACTTCTTTTGTACGCTCCTGCACCTGCTCTTCCAACTCTTGATTTAGCTTGTCTTTTAGCTTGGCATTTACGCTCATTTGTTGGATCATTTGTCGTTGCGCTTTATCCTTTTTCTTTTTTAAGGATGCGAACTTTATCACCAATAGCGAACGATAGGAATATCATTTCTAATACGAAACAGAAACTTAAGCTATAGTAAGTAATCACCCCGAAGTTTAACCACGATATTCCTAGCATGATTAAAAGTTTAAGGGTAAAGCCAAAAAACAAAAAACTATAGCCCAATACAAAGAAACGAGCTGGCTGGTAGCCTTTTTTGAAAATGTAAATCCCAGTGAAAAAAGCTACAGTTAGGGGAATAAATTCTAAAAATTTGTAGCTAAACAACTCTTGATCGAATAACAAACAGTAAAGAAAAAATACTGATCGAGCCACTATGACACCTATGATTAATTGATTGAGCTTAGGCGCTTTAGCCTTTACAAAAAGTAGTTCTCTAGTAAATAGCAAGGCAAAAATACTAGTGGCGTAAAGAAAAAAAAGCATAGGCTATTTGGTTCCAATTAGGCGCATTAGGCCATAAATATTGATAAGCAATACCATCAGAGCTCATCTCGAACAAACCCACACTTAAATTATAAAGCACATAAAACAGATATTGTTTCTGCCTTATGGCGATGTACATGATCAGGTTGTAAAAACTGAAAACCAATATCATCCCATAGAAAATACCGAAATAGAAATATTCATCTAAGGCATAAGAAATGAACCAATTTACCGAGCGGAGTACAATAATAACATCAGCTATTTGCGATGATTGTATTTTGAAATAATAGGTTTGAACTTCATCATTATCATTGTCGATATAGATTTCGAAATTCTTGTGGGTTAAGGTACGATCTTTAAATCTCAATCGATCCCCCAATTCATGCGTTTTGTAACTCCCATCACTTTGTGGTACGTAGATGGTCAGATGATCGATCGTTTGATCAAAAAGCTCCAATAGAAAACGGTTACCCGCTTCGGTATTATGTTTGATATTGATCTTATACCAGTAAGTAGCATTAAAATTGGTGGTTTGAGGTGTACTTTTGAGGCTAGGTTTAAACTTATCTTTAAAAGCTCCACTACTAATTTGCTGGAAACTGTATTGGTTTGCGCTATCTTCAAGCACTTCAACTTCAGAGAAGTTAAAAATATGCTGATCAACCTTGTCTTGTATCTCTACAACTTTTTGGGCATGAGAAACTAGGCAAAAGATATTGAAAATAGAAAATACAAAGAAAGCGCAACCACACGATACAATTCTAGCCATACATTTTCGGGAGAGTTTACAAAAATACGCAAAGTATTAATGGTTACTCAAACCCCGACTAAAATTACACTTTTGTTACTTAGCTAGCCATTACAAGTTTATCACTTGCAAGCTACTTTCTCGAAAACCATTGCATCATCAAATTTCAGCTTAGATAAATCTTTAAACCTAACTTTACCGTCTTTCTCTTCTACATCGCCAAAGCCCTCTACCAATTGGTTTCCTTTCTTTAAAAAAGCAACCTGACGTACAGATTGTTTCCCTTCAGAATTAAATGTGTAATTAGCAACAAGCGTATCTCCGTGCATTTCGCCTTCGATAGTGCCCATATTTTTATCTTTTTCGAACCATTTGTAGTTAAGTTCTCCAGTTGAAGCTACTCCAGTAGTAATTAAGCTTAAATGTGCAGTATCCTTTCCTTTGATATAAGAATAGCAGTTTTGTTCTTCTAAAGGAATATTAGCCGCAGTTGTATCGTCTGTATCTTTTTGTCCGGTAATTTTAGTTCTTTCTTGGCAAGAAAATAGGCATGCCGATATAATTAATGCACCAATAATTCTCATTGTTTTCTTAGTTTTAGTTTGACTAAAAGAACATTGGAAGTGAAAAAATGTTTTTATAAAGCACTAATTACCTTCTACTCTTAAAATTGAGCCACTTTGTAGGGTATCGTCATTATCCATTTCAAATATCTTCTTTCCTACCGTCTCGGCATCATTCAAAGCTCCATCTTCTTTCAGGGCGATAAATCTTTTTATATCCCTAAAATTACTCTTATCACTTTTACGGATTTCTGTTTGCATATCCGTATCTACTACACCTGGTGCAATAGCTAGCACTTTTACTGCATTTTTAACTTCGGATTGCTCTACCGCTATAGTTTGCGTTAACATATTAATAGCAGCTTTGCTACTACAATAAACTGACCAACCAAAATAAGGCTTTAATGCGGCACCAGAAGTAATGTTGATAATTGATTTAGAAATTGGCCAATCTTGGAAATAATCGATAAATATAGCGCTCAGAATAAAAGGGACAGTAGTATTTAACTTGATGGTTTGCGCT
This sequence comes from Ditylenchus weischeri, assembly GCA_029231635.1. Classification (NCBI taxonomy): domain Eukaryota; kingdom Metazoa; phylum Nematoda; class Chromadorea; order Rhabditida; family Anguinidae; genus Ditylenchus; species Ditylenchus weischeri. Next base: position 8,599 of record JAMRYI010000778.1, on the reverse strand, counting down.
ATCGTCTCGGTGTCCAACTTTTCTAAAGGAGCAATATTTCCTAATGTACCCGCATTGTTAATCAGAGTAAGCTTAGTCACCTTTTCTTTATCCAGTAAGTTGAAAATACGAAGTAGCTCGGTTTCTAACTTATCGGTTTCTGTTAAATCTAATTGAATTTGTGTTACGCTGTCTTTACTCAAATCCGTATTGACAGTTCGTGATATAGAATAGACCTTTGTACCGTTAATTAAATACGCATCAATAATTCCTCTTCCAATTCCTTTGCTTCCACCGGTAATAATTAAAACTTCTTCCATTATTTCTTTTTGTTCCTAATTGGTTTTGAACGAGAAAATAGTCAAATCTCCACAAAGCCACTATTTCTTTAGTAAGACTACATCGTCATTTTGGGAAAACATATAGCCATATTCATAGCAAAAAACGTAAACATCTCCAGCATCAGAAAGATAATAATGAGTGTGATAATCGAAATCAAAACCTTTTTTAGCCAAAGCTTCTTTTTTTACTTTATCATTGCCTTTAGCCTGCTCCTCCTTTAATAACCTTCTATTCTTATTAAGAATTTGGTTGATCTTTCGTATTGCCTCTCCATCTTCACTCTTTCGTTTGTTGTTATAGTTATTCCTACACTGGTCGTCGCAGAACTTCTTATCTGCACGCCCTTTTATTTCAGTCTGACAATCTAGGCAAAGTCGATTCATAGGTTATATCGGTTTGTTGCTAATAAATTTACAAAAAATTCTATCGAAAAAAAGCCTCCAGTGGCATTTATTTATTTATAAACGTTTATAAACGGTTAATATCCGAATAGATTTTTACAGAAAGCGACTTTTGTTTCAAGTCGGTTGCACAACTGGCTTAAACTATTTTAGAAGAAGGAAGGAATCGAGAGTAAACACTTAACTCTATCGCTCTAAATCCAAAAAAATTACCAATTACCTATGAATAGGCAGTTTACTTTTATAGTAGCTGCCTTTTTTGTTCTGCGACTTAATTACCATGCCTGATAAAAAAATATCAATTGATTCCTTAAGTTTAAAAAAGTATTATAACTTTGAAAAACCCTCGACTAATTGTATTTTATACACTAAGGGTATTTTTAATTCAAAACAAATATAAAATGAGTTTAATAATCGATGTCCATGCAAGACAGATCCTCGATTCGCGAGGAAATCCTACTATCGAAGTAGAAGTAATGACAGAAAATGGTTTTATGGGCCGTGCCGCTGTTCCATCTGGAGCAAGTACTGGTCAGTATGAAGCTGTTGAGTTACGTGATGGCGATAAGAAGACCTATCTAGGTAAAGGTGTTTTAAAAGCAGTAGAAAACGTAAATACTAAAATTGCTAAGGCTTTGCAAGGTGTTGATGTTTTTGAACAAAACTTAATCGATAAATTAATGATAGACCTAGATGGTACCGAAAATAAAGGTAACCTAGGTGCTAACGCAATATTAGGGGTTTCTTTGGCTGTAGCTAAAGCTGCTGCACAAGAAAGCCGTCAGCCTTTATACCGTTACATTGGTGGTGTAAATGCTAATACTTTACCAATCCCGATGATGAACATCATCAATGGTGGTTCTCATTCTGATGCGCCTATCGCATTCCAAGAGTTCATGATCATGCCAGTTGGTGCGCCTTCTTTCTCTGAGGCCTTACGTTGGGGAACTGAAGTTTTCCATAACTTGAAAGCAATTTTACACGATAGAGGCTTATCTACTGCGGTAGGTGACGAAGGTGGTTTTGCTCCAACTTTCGATGGTACTGAAGATGCAATTGAAACTGTATTAAAAGCTATCGAAAAAGCAGGTTACAAACCAGGTTCAGAAATTTGCTTGGCATTAGACTGTGCTTCTTCTGAATTCTACAAAGACGGAAAATACGACTACACTAAATTTGAAGGTGCTACTGGCGTAATTCGTTCTAGCGAAGAGCAAGCTCAATACTTAGCAGACTTAACAGTGAAATATCCAATCATTTCTATCGAAGATGGTATGGATGAGAACGACTGGGATGGCTGGAAAAGCTTAACCGATAAAGTTGGTGACCGCGTTCAGTTAGTAGGTGACGATTTGTTTGTGACTAACGTAAAACGTTTACAACAAGGTATCGATACCAATACTGCAAACTCAATCTTAGTAAAAGTAAACCAAATTGGTTCTTTAACTGAAACCATCAATGCAGTAAGTTTAGCACAAAATAGCGGCTATACTTCGGTAATGAGCCACCGTTCTGGTGAAACTGAAGATGTAACTATTGCTGATTTAGCTGTAGCTTTAAACTGTGGCCAAATCAAAACTGGTTCAGCTTCTCGTTCTGATAGGATTGCAAAATACAACCAATTATTACGTATTGAAGAAGAATTAGGTGAAGCTGCAAAGTTCATCGGCAAAAACTTCAAGTTTGCTAAGAAGTAAAAACTAGACACCCATACGGTGTTAACAAGTTAATAAATAGATTTGTAGAACATCCGGAGATTTAAAAACTTCGGATGTTTTTCATTTTAACGCAATCGATAAATCAACATTTAAATGTGCACCGCTTACGTATTTTGATTTTTTAATTTTTACTTTTGACTTTAATGAAACGACTGATAGATCTTTTCCGCAATAAATATTTCATTGCCATTGCGGCTTTTGGCGTGTGGATGCTTTTTTTCGACAAGAACGACATCATTGCGCAATATGAGTATAGTGCTCAGGTAACCAAAATGCAACAAGAAAAAGACTTTTACACGAAAGAAATTGCACTTGTTAAGAAAGATCTAAAAGAATTGGACAGCAATTTAAATAGTGCCGAAAAATTTGCTAGAGAAAAATATTTCATGAAGAAAGCTAACGAAGACGTTTTCGTGATCGTTAAAGAACAAGAGAAAAAATAGCTTCTTTTTCCGTATTTTAGATCGAAAAACAATGTCCCTATGCGGAAAACCATCTTTGTATTTTTCCTTTGGCTCTCTCTGCAAACGGGATTATCTTATGGGCAGGAACTTCCCAATCTTAAAGGCGTTAAACTTAACAAGAGGGCTAGCTACAAACAAGCTGAGCCTACTGTACTAAAGGTGATAGATTATCTTTTCCAAACACCCGCCGATAGAAGAAATAAATCAAGGAATGATGCTGGACAGTTTTTGGTAAACTGGATGAACGGTACACCAGATTATGTTTTTTATCTTGAAGAAAAAGAAACCCAATTTTTCAATACCGATTCGGATTTATTGTTGATGTATATGGCCGCATTAACTAAATTCTCCTTAGCGCATCCGGCAGTAAAAGAAAAGCAAGAGCAAGCTCTAGGAGCAATGAATTTGGTTTTACCCTACCTGTATCAGCAAAGCGACAAAAAGACTTGGACAAAGGAGCTTTGGCAACTTTATGATGCTTCAAAGAATGATAAGTTAAAGGAGTTTCTTTATCGCTAGAGCTGTCGTCATTTCGACCCGCAGCGTAGCGAGCAGAGAAATCTTTCTCATTTTTATAACAGCTTATATAATTCAAAGATTTTACTTTTTAGCGGTTCTGTTCTCCATTACAGTCAAAATGACGAGCGATCAACGAAATTGCCTTTTAATACCCAAACCTAGGCAATGCCAACTTATAACGTACTACGATAATCCTTAAGGTAACGATAAAAGTAATAACAACTATTTGCGCAATATCTGCCTTCAAATTCATAGCCAGCAAACCGAAATATAATGCGCCACCAGCAATACAGGCTGTAGCATAAATCTCTTTTCTAAAAATAAGTGGAATGGTATTTAGCAATGTATCTCTGATGATACCACCAAAACAGCCAGTAATGGTCCCTAAAGCTACACAAATTCCCGGCTCTAAACCGAAAACTATGCCCTTTTGCACACCAACTAGAGTAAACAAACCTAAACCCAGCGAATCGAAAAGGAACAAGGTTACTTTAAATTTTTTGATCTGATGTTTGAAGAACAATGTAAGTAAAGACGTTACCAAGATAAGCAAACAGTAGTTTACGTCACGCATCCAAAAGCTACAGGGGTATCACCTAAAAGCAAATCTCTTACAGTACCCCCACCAATGGAAGTTACAAAAGCAATAATCAACACTCCGAAGGGATCTAAGCGCTTCTGTACCGCAGCAAATGTACCGGAAATAGCAAAGGAAATTGTTCCCAGTACTTCGATAATTTCGGTGGTGTTAAAATCCATTATGCTTCGCCGTTACGTTTTCTAAAGAACCATTCTGTAGTTAACAATACTAAGATAATGGCAAAAATCCATTTTAGATTGATCATTTCTTCGTATCGTCTATCTTCATAAGTAATGGTTTTCACCTGACCGCTTTTCTCTAAATCATCAACTATGTTTAGCAAGTTGGCTGGCATATACATTTTACCTTGCGTTTGCTGCGCCATTGTGTTTAACAATTGATGGTTAGCCGTAGTCTGTTGGTACTCTGTAATTACGGCATTTACGTAAAATGCACCATTGGCCGTATATTTTTTATCGCCCAAACTCGTAGAAGCTATGTAAGTATAATTCCCTTGTGTGGCAAAGCACCCGCATCTAACTGATAGGCATTTCCAACTTTAGAGAAGGCATAATTGTAAGCTTTTCCTTCTGAGTTTTTGATTTGTATTTTTACCTCGGAAGCGTTTACAGGTTCAAATGCATCATTGTACAAAGTTGCATTGAGCACCACATTTTCATTCTCTTCGAACGTGCTTTTATTTGTATAAACTTTAAATTTACGCTTATCATCTTTTACTGAAAGATATTGTACCGTTTTCGAAATTAGCTCTGCTACCAAAGGATAGGCATTTTCGTTTTTAGCTTCTTCCAATTTCCATTTCCAAATACCCTCTCCTATTAGAAAGCCATTTTTCTTACCGTTATCCTCTGTAAAAAACAACAAGGGGCTTTGCGTGTTCACCTTTCCAATACGCTGGTTGAGCACGGCGGTATAGCTACCTTTAATTATCAAATTGGCAAAAGGAATTTGCAGAGGATCGTAACCATCCAATTGTTTCAGCGCATCGGTATTTAAGTTGTAGGCGGTAAAGTTATTCTCATAATATGGAAATACTTCTTGCAAACTACCGTTAGCCCGTGCAAAATTTAATTGTGCTTGAACTTGGTTAAAGTTCTGCAAATTGGTTTGAGCACCCAACACAAACCAAGTCGCTACTTTTTGTTGCTTTAACTTATTAATTAAAGATGTTGCAGAATAATTTGCAGTTGGCAGCTGATATAAAATCACCAAGCTATATTTTGATGCATCTACACTTTCTAATTCTTCTGCAATGGCAGTACTTACTTCATAATGTTTATTCAGTTCGATAGCTTGTTTAAATGTCGCTAAATCTGGGTGTGGGCCGGCTGCTGCCAACAAAACTTTCTGGCGACCATCAATTACTTCTACAAAGATAGTCTGACTGTTATTTTTGATAGTGATCTCATTCTTTACTTCTGATACATTAACCGTGTAGCGATGCACGCCTACTTTAGTCGCTTTTAGCTTGATTTGAGCATCTTTTACGAAGCTAGCACTACCAATGCTCAAAGATTGCTCGGTTACTTGCTTTCCATTTTCAAGTACGGATAGCCTAACATTTTCGCCTTTACTTTCGAAAGCTTGCATCTGCACATCTAAAGTGAACTCGTTATCTAGGTAAACGATGTTATTGTAATTCACATTGGCGATTAGTACATCTCGCTTCGGGATGGTATCACCCATGGCAATGGTGTAAACTGGAGCTTTGATCTTATTCAGTTCGTAGATTGGATTTCCTCCACGATTAAAAATACCGTCGCTAGCCATAATGATGGCACCGACATTTCTGTTGAGCAATTCGTCGTTCAATCGACTAACCAACGCTGTCCCGTTACTGGTTTGGTCGTTGCCTGTAAAAGAAAAGCCTTGCTTTACGCTATCACCGAAGCTGTAAGTCTTTACTTCGTATTTTTCGCTCAGTTTATCGGCTAACTGCTTTAAATCTTGTTCGTATTTTTTAGCGTCGAAACCTGAGGGCTGTATGTTTTTTATCGAAATAGAATTATCATTGGCAATAACAATCACTGGTTTTTCGGGTGTATGACTAATACGACGAACTAAAGGCGCAAATAATAAGAAAGCCAAAGTAGCGACAACTAAAGTTCGAGCCGCAGCTAATACATTTCTTAGCTTCTGATCCAGATTTTTATTAGCGCCATACAAAACCCAAGCATAAGCAGCGCCTAAGGCAAGGCAAGCAAGCAGTATCAACAATGTAGCAAACGAAAAGAAACTAGCCATACGTGTAATTGTAAAGATGCTATATTTAAGTCAAAAGTTGAAAGTAAAAAGTAAAAAGTCTGACCAGCCTGAAAAACCAAACGACAATTCAACTAAACAACTAAAATTGTAAATTGCATACAACAAACTGTCGAAATGAAACATTTAATCTACCTTCTCTCATTAATAACAATGACCTTATCAGCAAATGCTCAAAACGGCTTCAAGCAACAGCAATTGAAGTTTGAACGTGTAAGAACGGCTTACGATTTGAAATGGACATCCTTAGAAAAGGATTTGCAAAAGGCTGGTTTTGGCAACGGTTTTGAAATGATCATAAATGCTTACAAAGCAGAAGGGAAAGTAGAGATTTGGCTAAAAACTGCTAAACAAACAAGCAATACGCTTTTTAAAACTTATAACGCTTGTGCAAAATCCGGCACTTTGGGGCCGAAAGTAGTTGAAGGTGATTTACAAACGCCCGAAGGTTTTTACAGCATCAATGTGTTTAACCCCATGAGTTTATACCATCTTTCTTTAGGTGTGGATTATCCAAATGCTGTAGACAAAGCAAGAACTGGAAAAGGCAGAAAAACCGGTGGAGATATCTACATTCACGGCGATTGCGTAACGATTGGTTGTATCCCATTAACGGATGATAAAATTAGGGAAGTATATATTTTAGCGGTTGAAGCTAGAAATAATGGGCAAAAAGATATTCCTGTGAATATTTTTCCATTTAAAATGAATGCCTCTAATATATCTATATTCTCAAAAAAATATCCGCAGCATGCTGCTTTTTGGAATACATTAAAACCTGGTTTTGATTATTTTGAGAAGAATAAGATGATGGCAAAGGTTACGCAAATTGGTGGGAAGTATGTTGTGAGATAATTAACCCATCCTACTGACCCTGAAATAAATTCAGGGTGAAGCCAAACTTGCACTCCGTCATGCTGAATTTATTTCAGCATCAGCTTTATAAGTAATTAAGGTCGCAAGTTTTATAAAACAAACCTTTGTTAATAAGCCCGATTGAAATGGAAACAAATTCTTCTGGCTTTCGGGATAAAAGAATTTGTTGCAATGGAAAGCGGGGCTACAGAAGCCAAGAACTGCTGGCTCCCACTTTCAAAAAGAGCATTACATAAAATAGGTGCAAAGACTAAACCTTACACCTTTTATCTAATTCCTTATAACTATTTTACAGCATACCACCACAAACAGAAAGTGTTTGCCCGGTTACGTAAGCGCTCATATCTGAAGCTAAGAACACGCAAACATTGGCAATATCTTCTGTTTCACCAGCACGTTTCATTGGGATATCCTTTTCCCAACCAGCTACTACGGCAGGATCTAAAACTTCTGTCATTTCTGTTTTGATGAAACCCGGAGCAACCACGTTAGCACGGATGTTACGAGAACCCAACTCCTTAGCTACTGATTTAGTGAAACCAATGATGCCCGCTTTTGATGCCGCATAATTAGCTTGACCAGCATTGCCTTGCACACCAACTACAGAACTCATGTTAATGAAAACACCTTTACGAGCTTTCATCATCACTTTAGAGGCTGCTTTGGTTACGTTGAAGACAGATTTTAGGTTTACGTTGATGACATCGTCCCAATTTTCTTCGCTCATACGCATCAATAAACCGTCTTTGGTAATACCTGCATTGTTCACTACGATATCCAAAGCGCCGAAATCTGCTACGATATCGTTGATTAATTGCTCTGCTTCGCCAAATTTTGAGGCATCCGAACGATAACCTTTTACCTGTGTACCAAAAGCCTGTAATTCTTGTTCTAAAGCCTGTCCTTTTTCCACTGATGACAAATAAGTGAAAGCTACTTTAGCACCTTGTTTTGCAAATTCTTCTGCAATTTTTCTTCCTATTCCTTTTGATGCACCAGTGATCAGTGCTGTTTTTCCTTCTAATAATTTCATTTATGAAATGTTGTAAAGTTGAAATATTTAATGTTGTAAAGTTAACAAATTGTTCAATTGTTACATTGCCTAATTGCTGCTGGCAATGCCAACTGAAAACTGCTAACTATACCACCGGCTCCTGCTGACTTAAACAATGGAAACTGCCCAATCCCCAAATGATATCTACCGAGTCGATGCCAACTACAGGTCTATCTGGGAAACACCCTTGAATAATATCCAGAGCTTTTTGGTCGTTAACATCGTTAAAAATTGGCACAACTACCGCAGCGTTGGCAATATAAAAATTAGCGTAAGAAGCTGGCAAGCGAGTGTCTTCGTAAATTACTGGCGATGGCATTGGTAACTGAACAATATTCAATTTTCTACCATCCAACAAAGTCATTTCCTTTAAACGCTCCAAG